>CAIGRN010088657.1:0-11606 GCA_903798345.1 Fraxinus anomala | reverse complement strand
AAAAATTAAATTCATGGAGTTGCCCTCACCCCCTCAAAGGCATTGATAACAAAACTCAATTTGTTATTATACTTATAGACTTAAGTCAAAAGAAGCTTTTAACATCCAAAAATTGTCTTGAACAAGTTTGACTAATTTTATGAAAATGTTTTCTTTAATATAAGAGTTTTTAAAGAAAATCGATCCAATGTAATTTTCGCTAAAAACACCTTTGAAATATAATTTTTTTTAAAAAATAATTTTTAAATAAAAATTAAAATAATTTCTTCATGAAACTCTTCTCCAAAAAGTAAAAATTATGTCAAACGTCTTTACACTGGTATGATTTATTTTATTTGAATTTTTCTAATACTTACTAATGAGTTATGCTACACGTACTTAATTTTTTACCTAATATTTTATTGAATTGACAAGTGACGACCCTTATTGACGGGTTCACAAATCGCGATCATTTCTCAATTTTTCTCGTTTGCTTGACCTTAAAGCAAAGGTACAAAAGTAGGACATAAGAGATCTTCCACAAACACAAAAGATTTTGTCCCCCTAACTCAAATACTACGACCTTTTTAACTTTTTGTAATCATGGAGTTCTCCATCCAAATTCTCCTTTTTTTTTTTTTTTTATCGATCCATCCATTTCACTGTCATGTGCGTCATTATAGTGAAATTGGATCGCTGTAATTAGGAAAAAAAAAACTAATAGGCTTTTCAAGAAACTTTAAACGTGTTTTAGCTCCATTATTTTTGAATAATGTATAAAGAATATGTGATTAAAAAAGAATTTTTTTTTTAAATTTATGTATAATATTATTTAATTAAAAAATATATCATTGAAAAGAAGAGAGTAAAAAATATATTTGGAGAAAAATTGGAATCAAACATTCCCTTTATAATGAAAAAGCAATTATTGCTTTGATCATTTGGTTTTCCATTTGACCATCTTATGGCATTGACTGGGTCCCCTTGGAGAAAAGATATCAGGCAGACAGAGAGTACTTCCTCTTACGAAAATAAATAAATATATAGTTAAATTATTTGTTGAAATCTATTTCCCCGTTTTGTTAAAAAAACATATTTTAATAGGTTTTGAAAAATAAAAAAAAAATAGATGAAATGTGTAGTTAAAAAATTGATAAAAATTATGAATTTCATAAAGTATGTGATTAATGAAAATGTATTTTAAAAAATTGAGACTAAATAAAGGCTATTGACACGTTCTAAAAGTTAGAGGAAATGTCGTTATTTATGATCTTCAACATGCCTCTTCATTATTTAGAAGTCCATATATTTGTCAAAATTTGAACTTCAGGTGTGTCAAGACGTATGAATTTGCCTAGCCGAGGAGGTTATGCGCCTATTTGTCAGGAATTTTGAAAAGTCAAAAATTGTTTATAAGATTAAGAAATTATTTTTAAACATATTTAGATAATTTTCTGAAAATATTGTCTAGTTAGTAAAACTTTTTTAGAGAAATTTGACGTAAGATAACTTTTTCAAAAAAACTCTTCTACAAAAAAGTAAAAGTTTCGTCTAATAGCCCTATCCTTTCTCGGCCTTAATAAGTAGTTGAATCCTCTGCAATCCAAACATGCTCCACTACAGCTTAAAATGACGGTATTGAAGAAATACGGAACTATGGGTTAATAAGAAGTTCCCAATAGAGAGATTTTGTAAATCAATCGACGACCGACCGATATGGATTTTGAACTAAACATATTCTCACTCGTATACCAATCAAAGTTAGGTCAAGAGGCTTTATTTGGCTTCTGCACTTAAAAAAGTCCCTTCTTTCTTTGAGGGAAGTCTAAGGCTAGCTATCTTATTTCTTGCTTGACTTCTTGACTTGCCTTCAATAAATCAAGAATCAAGAGAGGAAAAAAATAGAATCAAAATTGATGGATAAATTTCTTGAGACAAACAAAAAGATTAACGAAAGATAAAACATAAATCATGAATCAACTAAAACGGTAAAACCTCTCAAGACTTTTTTAAACAGGAACCTCATGTAAATACCATGAAATAATAGTTGATCTCGACCATATTCCATTCCAAAAATGGAAAGTTCAACACAATTGGAATTTCTTTGAAACTTGAATGCCATTACTAATTTATGACCTCGCATGTACAAAATGAAACAATCTCAAAACTACAAAGTAACTAAATGTTCAAGGGAAGTGAAATGGAACTGAGATAAATATACGAAACATAAATATTGTGTTCAATTAATGAAAATACAGACATGTCCATACAAAGTAGTATTCTTGAAAAGGACGAGAGATAGAGAGAGAATGCAGACATTCTTCATTGCTTCTCTGTCTTTTTCACTCTTCTGTGTAAATTGCCAGCTCTTTCTGTCACCATTAACTCACTTTCTTTTTTCTTTAATTCAGATAATAATATTCTCTTCTTACTTCCTTCTCTTCTTGCAATAATAATGGCAGATGGGATTAAAGGCATGCAATTTAACTTGACATCTTAGATACATAACCAATTCAAGTGCACGTCTAGTATGCAAACGGAAGATCATCACTGGACAGTACAATGAACGAAATTTTAACTAGCTATCGAAAGCTAGATAGCTAATCAGGGCTTTTAATCGCATCCGCAAAAATCCTGCTTAAAGATGGTAATTTCATCTGCTGTTCATGAACCCTAATTTTCTTCAAGACAGGATGATGTGTTGAAGAAATGCATGATCCTACAGTTCCCCATGAATCGTTCGAGCGATCTGAGTTGAAAAATTCATCCATTACTCCACTTGGGCTGCTTGGAACTTGACAAATTTTACGCTTCTGGGAATTGTTTTGGCTATGTAAACAACTCTTTGATATATACGAAATCATCTCATAGCAATCATTCACTTTCTCCTAGGAAAAAAAATTACAGGTTCCATTAGTCACATAATGAGCATATATCTTTGCACTCGAACACACAGTCTAAAAGTTTAAAATGCACAAAAAGGAACCCCTTTATTATTATTTTACGAAATAGATATTTGTCTTATGCTACAAGTCGAAGTTTAGAAGAAAAAATAATGGATGAGATACGACATGTGGAATCAAAACAAAATACTTTTTCTTATTATGTGATCCTGATTTTTGCATTCAACGTGAGCTCATTTCCGTATTAAAATATTACAGATGCACTATATATGGGAAAGTCTTTTATCTTCGACAAGACCTTAGCGTGTGGGCCAAATTCATATTTCATATTAAGCCCATGTTTGAACCTCAATTTGAGATAAAAATGCATTTTGAAATAGTGTATTTTGAAGAATGCGTGGTTAAAAATAAGAAATTTTTTTCAATTTACATGTAAAATTATTTTATTGAAGAATATGCGGTTCAAAATGAGTTTTTTTTAAAAAGCGCTTTTGATAAACAATTAATCTAGTTTGTTTACAAAATAAGAGCCCGTTTGAACCCTATTTTTTTTTTTTTTTACATAAATGTATTTTGAAATAATATTTTGATAGAGAATGTGTGATTAAAAAAAATTTGAATTTGAACATAATATTGTTTTATTGAAAAATATATGATTAAAAATAAGAGGAGCAGAGAGAAATATACTTTACAAATAATGGGTACAAAACGAGGGCTAAGTGTCGCCAAGACAGTTTGTAAATCAAGTGTCAATCTAGCCTCTATTTGGCAATGATTAAAATTTAAATCAATATCAACAATAAATTTTAACCACATATTTCATACGTCCCACAACTTTTCAATCAAACATTTCATTAATTTTTATAAAAATTTACTAAAAATCTAATTTTAATCTCCATCAAATCAGTCTAATTTGTATATGAGAAAATAGGACTCAAACAAACAAAGGGTAAAAGCCGTACATGTATTAGATCCTTTGTATGATGTACACTAACTTATCTAAAAGCTAACATCATAGAGAGTGGACACTTCTTCTCGTGGCGACTGAACTAAAAGTGGAAATTAACAAGAGAAATACAAACCTTATTGATTTTGAGAACCTCAAGAAGCTGGTTTTCATAGTGAATGGCATTGCAAGTCTCAACTTGATGAATAACGTGAAGCATGGTTGCAGTAGCCAAGACAGATGGTAGATAACGTAGGAATCTTGAATCTGTATAATCATAAAAAATGCATAAGAGATCCGTAGTTACTATTAAGTTACTTATTTTGTCTAAGTTACTTTTTTTTATGCATACCGGCCACTAGAGAGAGAAGGAGATTCTCACAGCGCCAGAGAAATTCCCAGTGAATATTGCTCTTTAATCCTAACCTTCTTATAATGTAATCAAGAAATGAAATTGGAGTCACTGAATTCATCCTCCAATTAAGTGCTGATAACACCAAAAGCTCCATTCTTTGAATGGTTTTCGCATCGAAAATGTACTTTGTATCCTCAATCTAATGGAATCAAGGAAATGTTAAACCAATAAACAAGAATGTAATTAAAAATACAGGGTTTCTAGCTGTTTTTTTTTTTACAGCACATCTCTACGCACTATCAAAAGGAGTGGCTAAAAAAACTGCTCTTAATTAATCACAGTGACTACGTACTTGAAGATCTACGAGGAGAGGAACACGGGTTTCTTCAACTTTTGCAGCCAAAGAAAGGCAAGTTACAGCTGCAAGTTGGATCATCCATGGCTTCTCTCTCTGAAAATAGATGCTGCAAAGAAACCTGTCAAAATAATTTACTGCAAGCATGGCGGTCAATGCAGAAAACTCATAAAAATTTTTGACTTTCAAGATCCATTCCACTACAGCTGTGCGTGCTTGCAGAGAAGGAGAATAGCGTGATCCATCAACAAATGCATCATTTTCTTTGCACAAAAGATAGTTAAGTTCTTCATCTTCCCATAACAAATTTTGTTCAGTTAACAGATTAGGAAAATAGGACAGATTTCCACCATTAAAGTTGATTTTTTCACTATCTTCTTCCAATTCTCCCAATTTTTCCTCTTCACAGTAAAGGGAATCAAGCAAGGAGGACTGGATATTTTCTTGAGTCATCTTCTTCAAGCATCTTCTTCTTGAAAGAAGAAGAAGGTTTTGTTCTTTGCTCATAATACAGGACAGAAAAGTAAAGCCAACCCCATTCCTCTCTCTCTCTATATCTCTCTCACCCACAAACTTTCTCCCTCTATGTATCTCTCACAGACTGAGAAAGATAAAGGAAGAGATCTTATCAAAGCGGGTATCACGCTTGTCTTTTCTTTTTGCGTATAGGCTGGAATACAGATTTATGTGCATTAATTTATGATATCGAACTGTGTGTAGTGTGTGTGTTTTTTCTTGGCGGGCAGGAATTGAAAACGGCACACAGACCACGCGGGGCCCCTCGAAAACAACCTCTTACGGAAGCAAAATTAAGATACACAGATTTTTCATTGCTGAGACTTCATTTTCAGAATAATCGGGTATCACGCTTGTCTTTTCTTTTTGCGTATAGGCTGGAATACAGATTTATGTGCATTAATTTATGATATCGAACTGTGTGTAGTGTGTGTGTTTTTTCTTGGCGGGCAGGAATTGAAAACGGCACACAGACCACGCGGGGCCCCTCGAAAACAACCTCTTACGGAAGCAAAATTAAGATACACAGATTTTTCATTGCTGAGACTTCATTTTCAGAATAATGTAGATGAAAATTTACATTCTGGATATAATACAATAGAGGTAAGGATGCCAAATCGGCCTACCGATTCAAATGGCCTGCGACCTGACCCTTGAAAAGCCCAATCTGACTCAACTTGCGACATTGCAGACCCGAGCCAAGGTTTGGGCCAAGCTCAATTTTCGGGCGACGGCCGGACCCGGAGTTGGCCCATGTGGCTCGACCCTTTTCAATAGTCAATTTGAGAGCAAAATTAAAAGAATTAATCCAAGCGTACAGAAATGGCGTTCACAGAGGTCTTACCGACCTCTCACATGAGGTGGGTTCCACGTGGGACCGACCTGATTAAAAAATGGTTCAAATTTTTCTCCCGCCCTCCCAATGTGTGTTGTCTGTAGAGGTTCTGTGAAGCACAATCCAAATTCAAAAGCTAGAAAAGCAGTTGGTTTTGATCAATTCTCGATGCATGAGACGAAATGTTGATTGAAGCCCCCGAATGGGATGTAGCTGTCGAGCAGCTATGCCTGCAAAGTAGGCAGCTACTGTAGTTGCCTGCACTTCAGGCAGCTATAGTATCTGCACGAAGAAGAAAAAAATCGAGCTGGGCCAAAAAAGCCCAAACCTATTATTTGCAAGCTAGCAGCTCGTGCACGGCCTGTCTCGTTTACATCCCTATGTAGAGGATATATACATATATCTAGTGAAGTAATATTTCGAGTCTAAGTACCAGTTAAGATAAAGTTGATTGGTTATTCGGGTTTGAAGAGCAAGTACAAGAGATAAGTTTGAGGGCACTTGAATTTTTTGGGGGAAAAAAGTGGCTTTTTTGATTGATGGATTTTTGTTTATTGTTTTGATAAATGGGAGGTCAACTCTTTAGCGCTCATTTTGTTTAGCTAAAAATTAATTTTGTAAGATTTTTAAGTAGTTTTGAGTTGATATGTCATCTTAAATGTGATCAATATGATCTCTACATCATGATGACATATCATTTAATGGTACTTAATAGCCACCTAGGTTGCCACTAAATAATTAGTTGTCCGATAATTAGGTAGCATTTTAGAAAACCAAAAGGGAAAGGAAACCAATGTTCAAAATGTCCTCCAATCTTGGGTTATTTGTGTTTCATTACAGCCCATTTTGGGAGAAATTTGCATTGACACCCCTTGAAAAAATTGAAACTTCTGGTAGTGACCGTGTGAACTTTGAAATTTAGGGCCATTACAATGGGGATTTATCCAATAATCTATTGTAGCATGTTCAATAAGACAGATTAGTTAGACCTCCTCAACTTTGGTTATTGGCAAAACTACCACCATAAGTTTGGACACATCTCATTTAAACCCCTTCTCTCTTAGGAATTCAGCCATTATGTCACTTGATTTAAGAGTAAGTTGCTTGTGTCCTTTTATCTATTACTCCCAACAAATAATATGAAATAATTGACACGGCTTCTAATGAAGATATTATTGACTTGCTCTCGAATAGACTAATACAAAAATATGGTAAATAAAATCTTAGATGGATTCAATATATCACACATGCAACAATAACTTCTAAAAATATACGAGTAATATTTTTATAAATATTTACGAACTGCTCAACGCGATTAGATGATTTTAAAAAAGAATAATATAATCTAGTATCATTGGTGCTATAATATCAGTTTAGGTAGTAACATTTGATATGTTCAATTAAATAAATAACGTGATATTGCATTTAAGTGAATTTATAATTTAATATCGTGCAGATGTTAACTAAATTAATGTTTGATATTCGTGGTGTTGAATAGCATTATTCTTCTAACAGAATTTAATTAAAAAAAGTTGTAGCATTATTGCAATTATACTTTAACCAACAAACATTAAAGTAGGGTTCGAGGCATGCATGCTTAGAAGTAGATGAAAAGGTAAAATGCAATTGGTAGGGTTGCTAGCTATGGCTTCTCATTTTGGGCTCATAAATGATAGATTGGAGTCTTGTGTGCGAGATGCAGGACTTTCCCTTCAATCCCTTTCACAATTCTCTCTCTATATTGGACCACTAACTGTACTAACCAATGGATCAATACTTTTTAGGGAAGGGCAACATGATCTTCTCATAATTGATATTTAATCATCTCATTTAAAAATTTAAACACTTAAAAAAAAAAAAAAAAATTACGAGTATTCACTTTAAAACTAGATGCCAACTGGTGGCTCATTTACGAACTCAATTTAAATTTTTTTTTTTTTAAAATCAAATATGTAATGCGTACTCCCATTTTACTTTGGGTTATCACTATGGCCCATGTCCTAGATTGGCTGTTGAAGATTTCCATTTTACTTTCGAAGGGTGCCCACTTAAGATCAGCCCAATTGATCGATACTAGTCACAATGGTAGAGGGGGCCTGCATCCTTGCTGCCGTTGCCCAAGCCTAAATCCTTGTAGTTCAAAAAGGGGGGGAAAAAAAAATCATAAATCAGATTTTAAGTTTTACAAATACAAAAATCAAGTTTTAAGTTTCACAAATGCAAAAATCAGGTTTTTATTTATTAATTTAAAAAAATTATTAATTAGGTCACAATTATANTTTTAAGTTTTACAAATACAAAAATCAAGTTTTAAGTTTCACAAATGCAAAAATCAGGTTTTTATTTATTAATTTAAAAAAATTATTAATTAGGTCACAATTATATAATTAATGGTCACATATACATAATTATAGGTCACATATTATCAAATTAATTAGTCACAGATGATTTCGAGGTCACAAATTCAAAAATTTATAGGTCACAATTAATTTTATTGGTCACATATTTTCAAATTTATTAGTCATATTATTTTTCATTCACATATTGTCAAATTTTTAGGTCACAGTTAAATACTTGGTCACAGATAACCAAATATTTGGTCACGGACTTCTGGCACTATCACTTCCACCACCAACCACCGCCAACAATAACAATACACCAGTCATCAACACTACTGCCACTATCACTTCCACCACCAACATACCCCAACCACCACCACCAACACAGAAACGCACCATCGTCGCCAACAACAGAAACACACCACCGCCGTCCCCCTTCAAACGCCTGCTCCAACACCCCACACCACTTCCACCTCCACCAGAAACTTCAACCAACCACCAACAGGTAACACTCTACAAACCGTCATCACCTTACAGCGTCATCGCTGCCTCCACCATTTTCAGCCACCACCACAACTACCATTCCCAACAACAAATAAGATCCAAACCAGATCCGCCACCACCACCAGATACTTGGTCACGGATTTCTGGCACTATCACTTCCACCACCAACCACCGCCAACAATAACAATACACCACCGTCATCAACACTACTGCCACTATCACTTCTACCACCAACATACCCCAACCACCACCACCAACACAGAAACGCACCATCGTCGCCAACAACAGAAACACACCACCACCGCCCCCTTCAAACGCCTGCTCCAACACCCCACACCACTTCCACCTCCACTAGAAACTTCAATCAACCACCAACAGGTAACACTCTACAAACCGTCATCACCTTACAGCGTCATTGCTGCCTCAACCATTTTCAGCCACCACCACAACTACCATTCCCAACAACAAATAAGATCCAAACCAGATCCGCCACCACCACCAGATCCACCACCACCATCACCGCGACCACACCTCACCGCGACCACCAGATCCGCCACCCAACACAGCCAACACTCCACAACCACCGTACCGCCATCAACACGACCACACATCACCGCGACCTTCAGATTCGCCACCAAACACAGCCAACACACCACAACCACCATAACCTCACAGCCAACACTCCACAACCACCACCATTTTCAGCCACCACCACAACCACTTTTCCAACAAAAATCGATTTCGCCATCATCACCGCCATCAACGCGACAACCAGATCCGCCTTCATCGCGACCACCATTCTTGCGGGTTGCTACATCAACGACTGTGACGACGAGTTGCTGCAGCATCGACGACGGCGAGGGGTTAACAGTAGAGAAACGATGGTGAAGGTGGAGAGAATGGAGAGGTGGTTTGGGAATTAATTTTAGGGTTTGGATGGTTATAGAAGTGAGAGAAATGAAGAGGGAGGAGGAAGAGAAATGAAATAAAATTAGGGTTTGGGTGGGTATAATATTTGATTACCTGAATTTTAATTAAAAAATCTGCACACCTGATTTTTGCACTTTGAAGTTTAAACACCTGTATTTATGTAATTTTCCCGTTCAAAAAATACCATCGATATTTTCTCCCGACAGTGCTCGATGGCATAACTAGTCAAGTATGCAAGAAGAATGAAATTACATTAAGAGGTAGATATATTTAGAAGGTTGGTCCTGAGATTTTGAATGCTCCGTGCAAAGTCGAAAAGAAGATGAAAAGGAAAAAGAAAAATTATTTACAAAGATGTAACTTGAGCTCTTGTTACTTTGTCCACGTTTCTCAAGAACTCAGATTCTTCCTTGCACCAAGTACACGAACCCAGTTCGGCTTAGCATGGCCTCGTTTCAACGCTTTTACTCCCACCGGATTGTCCTTGCTCTGTCACACCATATTACGATGAATCAGTATCAATAGATTTTCATGAAAAAGAAATGAAAACATAGCAGTAAGATATTGGTATAATTACCATTAAGCAAGTTCCGGCTTTGAGATCACAGACGGGGTAGTCATGTGGGCAGCAGCTCGATTGGTCATCACAGCAGGTACCAAATTTTAAAAATGTCGCAACTGGAGTCCAAACATTTTTGTAGACTTTGTCCAAACATTTCATTTGTGCCACTAGAGGTACCAAATTTTAAAAATGTCGCAACTGGAGTCCAAATGGATGGAATCCATCAATTTGACCGTTAATTGACCATTAAAAAATCTTTTGACATCTTTCAACTAATTTAAAAGTGGTAAAATGGTACTTTTATATTATTTTACATAAAATAATATTATAGTAATTAAATAAAAATATTAAAAAAGAAAAAACTAGAGGAATTGTACCCTTGTGTGGTTGGGCAGTAGTAGGTGGAACAGAAGCCTTTGGTTGTTTTGGAGGGTTCGGCTTTGGACTTGGTGGAGGCGGTGAAGGAGAAACCTTTTGTGGTGAGGGTATGGGCTTTGGTGTTGGTCGTGGTGCCTTCGGAGTGGTTGGTTTTGGCGTTGATAGTGTCAGTTTGGAAACCTTAGGGGGTGAGGGTGTGGGTTTTGGCATTGGCGGTGGTTTCTGTTCGGGTGTTGGAATCGATGAAGGTGAAGTTGATTTACGACTTGGTTCCTGAGGTTTTGGTGTTGATGGTGTAGGTGGAGTTTTCATAGATGGCAAAATTAGCCTTACCCTTGGTGGTGCCACTGGCTTTGGCCTCGATTTACTTTGGGGAAAATTTTATTGATGAAAACGGTGAGAAATTGTATAATATATTGTTGGAGTATACTTCTAGTGGCTCTTTGGCCGATAAAGTGAAGAATTGTAGGCTCCGTGGGCGGGCGGGGGAAGAAGAACGTTGTTCTTCTTTTTTATTTTTTAATATTTTTATTTAATTACTATAATATTATTTTATGTAGAATAATATAAAAGTACTATTTTACCCCTTTTAAATTAGTTAAAAGAGGTCAAAAATTTTTTTATTGGTCAACTAACGGTCAAATGGATGGTTCAATCCATCCGGACTCCAACTGCGACATTTTTAAAGGTTTAGTACCTCTAGAATTAAATGGATTTCATATTCCGTCTTCAATTGGACTTATCACATTTTTGCACTTAGAATGTTGTTCTGGCACTGTCTAAGTACTTATTACAATTTTTATTCATACATTTTGAACGATCCACAAATACTATCATATATCTTTTGCTCAATTCTATTTATATATAAACACTTCTTAAACATACACGTGGAGAGAGAATTTTAGGGGTCGTTCTCTTTGTGTTTCTGTTTTGAGTTTTGAGTTTCGAATTCATTTTGTATTTTGTGTTTTCAGTGTCCATTTTGAGATTATTGAAAACGTGTT
>CAIGRN010088597.1:0-38676 GCA_903798345.1 Fraxinus anomala | reverse complement strand
GACAGCAAATGAAATACCAAGGACCGTGCATTTCTATTGTTTCAGACCAATGATATAGCACTTCTTTCAAAACTAATATAGCACAGTATTTATTTTGTCGGACGAACTAATATTTAATTGTTCTCTTCTAGAATGAAAGATATCGAATACTAAATATCGAATATGAAACTCAAAATTATTTTCAAAATTATTTTGACATAATTTGGAGGAAGAAAAATTAAAAATCAATTATATGAATTGATTTGGAGTGAAAAAAAAAATGGAATTAGGAGGGGTCCCATTTATAGATTTTCATGTGTTTCTTCAAATAGTCGCGTCTTTTAGGAAAATTAATTTTAACTTTTAGATCGTGCCATTTTATATTTAATGGTGTATATTGCACCTTATCAAAAGGTCACACCCATTTCAAAACAACACTACTATTTGATATGCACAATTTGCAATGGAAGAATCACGGCTAATTATCGCACCAATTTGATACTTTTCCAATTCACTATAAATATCCTAAAAATTCGAACAAAAATCACATTGTCTTGTTGCCAGTTAAGGAGCATCGAGGATGCAAGGCGAATGCTATTTACTTCATGGATGATTATTGGGATAGAATGGACGAGGATTACTCTTATGGAGGTCATTACATGGGAATCTTCAAGTTAGGGGGTTAAATCCATCAATGACAACATAACTTTATATTTGGTATCACCATGACTACTCAATTTGATTTTGTTTCATCATGACCACCCAACTTTAAATTTAGTCGCCCAATTTGATTTTATTTCATCATGCTCATTCAATTTTATATAACGTCTCATCATGACTACCTAATTTCATATAACGTATCACAATGGTCATCTAACTTTTTTTGACCATTTTCACTAATTTTAAAATGGGTAAAATGGTAACTTTACATTATATAATATAAAATAATTTTTAAAAAAAATAAAATAAAAACTTATTTTAAAAAAATAAAATGAAATTAAAACTTATTTAAAAAAAGTTACTTACAAAATTAAAATTAAAATTATTTAAAAAACATTCCTTAAAAAAGTAAAATAAAATCTTATTTTTGGTTTTTTTTTTTTTTTAAATTAGCTTGTGATGACATGCCTTCAAAGTGGTTTGACGAGAACAAATTTTAGAGCAATTTGAGTTTACCGCGAAGAATTTTCTTAGTTTGGATCACTTTTCAGCAGAATCAAGATTACAAGTTCCATATTTATTAAATAATTAGCGAAAAATGAGAATAAAAATTGAAACAAAGGGAATTAGAAGAGTAAAAAATCGATTCTACACCATTTTTTCCATTTACTAGACAGCTATGGTTATTACTAACAAATAAAAAAAGAGGTTACCGCGAAGAATTTTCTTAGTTTGGAACACACAATTATAGCTGATTGCCAGAATCGTTACAGGACTCACACATTTGGGGGGTGGTGGGGGTTGAATAAAGCTATGGGTACAAGAAACATTCGACGGGAAATGTACAAAAAATTTTAAAAAGCTGAGCTATCATTTTAAAAAGGCAAAAGAAGTGCAAAAGAAAATGGAAAATAAGAAAAACATAAGTCAATGAAAAAGTCAATAATGTCAGGCTTCAAACTATTTCCCCAAATAATCCCCAGCACTCTTTACTCTCTATATCCGGCCAACATCTCGCCGACCGACCAAATAAAACATCCGATTAGTTATTTTAAGCTTATTTCTTGATTTTCAAATACTATTTTAGTGCCTACTTGTGTCCCAATGTCAATGGCTTAAAAGCAAAACCCTTCTTATTTCATTTTATGCAACTTACACGAACATTCTCTCACTAAAATCTTGAAGAATAAATTGACAAATGAGAGCACATTCAGGGTAAAATTTATGTTCTTTTTGTGGGTTTATGGCATTTTTATTTTTTAAATTTTATAAAAATTCCTATTTTTCCCTTCATGGGTTTTTCTTCGTCTATTATCCCTTCATCGTACGCCGAACGAGAAAGACGAAGAGTTGCCAAGACTCTTTGACGGGTTGGCTCGAATTTGCATTGGAAAACAAGGTCGGGCAAAACATGGTTGCCAAGGGATGATTCATTGCTTTGATTTTTCGCTCTTATGATTTCTAATTATATATTGTCACTCTCCTTTCTGCTAGAAATGAACTCACTGGTGATAAATACTTTGAAGAAATTTGTGTATTAGGTGAATGATTCAAGTGTTTGGTGCTGTGACGTGGAGAATTTCTCTTCTTTAGCCTTTTTTTTTTTTAAATGCCAACTCAGTTTTTTTTAAATTTCTGTACATTTCCTGTCAAATATTTCCTATACCCATAGCTTTATTCTTTTTTTTTTTTTTTTCATTTTTAATATTTGGTGGGTCCCATGCACAGTGAGATCCCTGTCCTGTGAACTGATTTCCTGTACGTAGGGATTTATCATTAAGTGGTTGGAAATGATACGGGCAACTAATAGTCAACACTTGACATCATAAAAATCTTAATTCCAGCAAATAGAGACTATGTTTATCATCTTTCAAACATCCGAGGAAAACCTTGTGTGAAAACTATGTAAGCAGGAATCATCACAGGCACAACCCCATAATCTTTCCAGAAACATAAAAAATACAGAAAACAAACAATACATGGTAGGTATTCCTCTCAAACAAATATCGAACTTGACTGAAAAGGAGCTCAGTTGAGCTGCAGGCAGATTATGGACTAGCATCGATTGCATATGAATATGACAATCAAACAAAGAATGTAAATGCACCACGAAAATATCTTGAGGATCATTAACGAGAAACTCATACTAATGCCTAAAAAGAAAGCTGTCGAAGTACACAATATTCCAGCCAGTTCCATCTTTTTGGCCGAGTCTGGATACCTGCTTTGGATATATTTTCTCACCCACATGAACGAAAATGCAAGAATCACGAGAACGCAGAAAAAGATCATTGGTAAGGTCTCTTTTCGACTTGGTGGCAACATTGCAATACCAAAAGCTGATGCGAAGCAGAAAGAAATGACTGGACCTGTCCAGTCGAAAAGAGGTAGTGGATTATTTTGATTATCGTCAGAGGTCAACATGGGAGGGGGAGGTTCCTGGACATCCTTGGATGGATGCGCACACGGATAAAGATTTATCAATTTGCTCTTCGTTCCTTGGATCCATATCTTAACAATTTCCATTCTCAGATAAAACTAGAATTCTTATTTCCTTCCTAATTAACCTCTCACTCAATATCAGTGCCCTTATATAGATAGCCCTTATCATTAAAATGTATTCTGCTCTCTCTTATTTTCAACATATAAAGTAACGAAATAAATGTCTGAAGCTTTTAATAACCCAATATTCAACTTTAAAGAAGTATGGAATCAAGTGAAGACAATTGTCGAAAAGCTATTGGCCGTCTTTTTCTTGAGTGGAGCTTCTATGTAATTTCGAGACAGTAATATCCTTGTTTGAGTTGACATTTAACGTTGAGGCGGAAAGAAAACAGACATGGATTTATATAGCCTTGTTTCAGTCCTAATTTTTTAGAATTTTTTTTAACAGTGTGTATATTTAAAATGTAGGGAAAAAATTAGATTTATATGTAAAATTATTTTATTGAGAGAATATGGTATTAAAAAATAGTTTAGAAAAAAATTAAATTTTAGAGGATGTGAAATTAATTACATCCAATGTAATTGTTAATTTTACTCACTTAGCCTACATTCGACGAAAGTAGCAATCTTGTTCTATCAATTTTTTTCTCCTTATTTTTATATCCCAAGCTTTTGACAGATCTAAAGCATGCCAGTCAATACATGCTGAAAAATGCTATTGCTCACTATTCCTTTACGTTTTGTAGCAATTTCAACCCCAGTTGAATTTTTATAATACTAATAATAAAAATCTTCTTCCTCCCTCACGTCATGTCACACCACCATCCAAAAATTAAATTTTAGAGGATGTGAAATTAATTAGTACAGTTGTTGACCCTACCCCCAGGATGGACGGGCTTTGGTGGTGAAATTGAGTCATATTACGACATTGTATGCAGTGATAATATGCTTTATGTTTTTGGGGGACCTTCATTTGAAGTATGTGAATCTACTCCAAGAAGGAAGATGATTATTCAATCTCCTTGTCCTCGAAAATCGATAGAAGCCCGACAAATTTACTCGTCTAATCTCTATTCATCCCAGTGGTACTTGGCTTTCTCATCAGGGAAGATGTCTCTAGTTAATTTTGTGAGGTACATTTCGAAAGTTAATCGGCACAAAGTAAACTATCATTCACATGAATTGCTCCAGTTTAGAACGTGGATTGAATTGTTTGGGGTTGACCACAAAATTATATCACTTGGGAGAAAAAATTTCTTACACGTTAATTGAACTTTTTTGATTAAACAACCTTAATTTACAATATAATATTTTATCAATTTTTCAATAACTATATAAATACGTTTTCCCCCTCATATTTTATTGTTTGTCGTGAATGGGAGGCGGCACAATTACGTCACTTGTGAGAAAAAAAATTCTTACACGTAAGTGACCAATTGACAAATTGGGTGCAGTTTAGAACTTGGAATGAATTGAACAACATTAATTGGAACAACATTAATTGGGTGCAATTGACAAACTGCACCCAATTAATATTTTATTTCCTTCCTAATTAATGAATTGGTCCAGTTTAGAGATTGGAATGATTGGATGTCTAGAAACTAATAGTCAGCATACTTTATTGAAAGAGACGTTATTGTTTAATTACAGGAAGAGGCGTCATATTTACTGCATTCCCCAATTTTGGGTCGGGTTTGCCACGTCATTTATATTGAATTTCAACCAAGCTACAAATTTGGTCCAGTTAGCAAAATTCGTAAAGTGATCAAGGCTGATGTGAGAAACATGACGGTTTGGACATACGGATCGAGCATTGGTGACCCGCATTACGATATAAATAGACCCCTTTGCCACCACAGCTGGTTTCGAGAAAAACGTGCACTTTCAAATAGAATAGACACTTGCATGCATCGATTAGTGATTATCACATTTAAATAATCTCATGTATTTTATATCAATTCATAAGTATAGTTGAGCGTACACCTCGACCTTGACCTTGGTTGAGATAAGCACATATTTGAATAATAACCATGCATTTTATCATTTTATATAAACGAGCAAGTATATAAGATTCGAAAATTTCTATATAATTACCGACCCACTAAAAGAAAATACATCTCTATGATTTTTTTATTTTTTAAAGAACATAATACAAAATTATGGCAATTTCTTTTTTTCTCCAAGCTATTATAATATCTTCGACTCATCAAGAGAAGTAAAACACAAGTTTACTGCTTTAATGAAGTCCATATATCAAAATCATGAAACCATATGCCTTTTCATCAATATTAATACTTAACTCCATATTGCAACTGCATATTTACCAAAGACCATGCATTGCTATTGTTTTATTTTGATTTGGAGTGAAAAAAAAAAACATGGAATTAGGAAGGTCCCATTTATAGATTTTCATGTGTCTCTGCAAATAGTCGCGTCTTTTAACAAAATTAATTTTAACTTTTAAATCGCACCACTTTATATTTAATGGTGTAGATTGCACCTTATCAAAAGGTCACATCCATTTTAAAACAACACAACTCTTTGATATGCACAATTTGCAATGGAAGAGTCACGGCTAATCATCGCACGAATTGGAGACTTTTCTAATTCACTATAATATCCTAAAAATTCCAAAACAAATATACACCGTCTTGTTCCCAGTTGAGGAGCATCAAGGATGCAAGGCGAATGCTATTTACTTCATCGATGATTATTGGGATAGAATGGACGAGGATAACTCTTATGGAGGTCATTACATGGGAATCTTCAAGTTAGGGGGTTAAATCCATCAATAACAACATAACTTTATACTTAGTGTCACCATAACCACTCAATTTGATTTTGTTTCATCATGACCACCCAACTTTATATTTAACCATTCAATTTTATTTTATTTCACAATGGTCATTCAATTTTATATAACGTTTCACCATGATCACCTAATTTCATATAACGTTTCACCATGATCACCTAATTTCATATAACGTTTCACCATGGTCATCTAACTTCTTTTGACCATTTTCACTAATTTTAAAATGGGTAAAATTGTAACTTTACATTATATAATATAAAATAAAATTTTAAAATATAAAAATAAAAACTTATTTTAAAAAAATAAAATGAAATTAAAACTTTGTTAAAAAAAGTTACTTAAAAATAAAATAAAAAGTTATTTAAAAAAACATTCCTTAAAAAAAAAATCTTATTTTAGAATAAACGTTTTTAAAATAAAAATAAAAAAACTTATTTTTGTTTTATTTATTTATTTATTAGCTTGTGATGATGCCTTCAAAGTGGTTTGACGAGAACAAAATTTAGAGCAATTTGAGTTTACCGCGAAGAATTTTCTTAGTTTGGAACACTTTTCAGCAGAATCAAGATTACAAGTTCCATATTTATTAAATAATTAGCGAAAAATGAGAATAAAAATTGAAACAAAGGGAATTAGAAGAGTAAAAAATCGATTCTACACCATTTTTTACTAGACAGCTATGGTTTATTACTAACAAATAAAAAACAAAAGGTTTATCCGACCTGCCGGATTCGAACCAGCGACCTAAGGATTACCGTGACGACACTACAGTCCTCCGCTCTACCAACTGAGCTAAGGTCGGTATGTGTACATTTACTTAAATAATATATATCTCTTTCAAAACAAAGAAACATTCTTATAAAAATCTTCAATTCAGGTAACAGCTACCACATTTAGTAAAAGATTCGAGTATAAAAGTTTCCATCATTAGAAAAAGGCCGCCTTGATGATGTTTTTAAACTAATTTTGATTTATGAACGTGTAATATTATTATCTACCATAGAATTTATCTATTAGTATTGATCTAATATGTTATCCTTTTTAATACTTGTAAGTACTACGATCCATGCAATATTATTTGAGGACACAATCGAAAAGTTTAGTAGGCACACTTCGGAAAAAAAAAAAAAACTACCTACCTCATAATGGAAGCATGAGACCAGTCACTCATAAATTGAAATCGGGTCACCTTCGCGACAATTAGCAAGATAGGAGAAATAGAGGACGATAATCCATTTCGAGTTTCAAATTTATGTTGGGTTGAATGTTCAAAAATATCAAGTTTCGGAAAAATGTTTGGTGCTATTGATGGATTTTTAACATTTCATTCTTATTAAAATTTGCAAACTTATACTATCATGTTTAAAATTCATAATATAAGTATTCTTTAAGTGTAACATACAACATAATCTGCACGTTTAGGGTTCATTTGGCATGATTTTTAAAAAGTCAAAAGAGACTTTTGAGATTCAAAAACTACTTTTAAATATGTTTGGTTAATTTTATGAAAGTATTTTTGCTAATTAGAAGAGTTTTGAGATAAAATTAGTCCATTGTAGCTTTCTCTAAAAACATTTTCGGAATAAGAAATTCTTTTAAAAATTAGTTTTCAAATAAAAATTAAAATAACTTTCTCCAAAATTTCTTCTACAAGAAGTAAAAGTAAAAATTATGTCAAACGAGACCTTAATTTACCGTCAAGTGACACCGCCTCCACTTGTTAGCGTATGTTTTTACTTCTCATCTTTGTATAAAACATTAAAGCCATGTTTGATTGTCACATTTTCTATAGAAAATATTACATCCGTGGAAAACGAATTCACATTTGACCATTTAATTGCAACGTAAAAATGGACACCGAATTTCAAAGTACAATCACTTTAAGCTCCATTTTCTTTGTTTTCATGGAAAATGAATTCCTATTGATTTGATAAATTTTTATTTTCCAACTAACATGTAATTAAACTTTTTTTTTACATTTATCTATCAAATTGACCCTAAATACTTGGCAAGAAAAAGCAAATAGAAATGTATGAGAAAAGGAGAAGATGAGAGCTTGTGGGCCACATGCACACAGTCTTCAGGCAATTGCATGTGCCCACATGGCGCTGCCGACTGCTCAATAGTAATACCCCCCACCCCAACCCACACCTTCCCTATTGTTTGCATAATTCCATTTGGTTTGATTTCATTTTCAAGTAAAACCAAGACAAAAACAAGATATACTGTCTACATATATGTTGCAGAAAAGAAAAACACACTTTTGAAAAGTAGAGAGAAATGGAGAAGAGCAGTGATGGATTTGTGAGAGCAGATCAGATAGATTTGAAGAGTCTGGATGAATTGGAGAGACATCTCAACAGGGCAAGGACTATGGAGAAGAACAAGAAAACCAACCAAGAAATCTCCACCACCGTTGCCACCACCACCATCGCCAGAACGAAAAGGTTCGAATGGGAAATTGACCCCTCCAAGCTGATCGTCAAGGGTGTCATTGCTCGTGGCACTTTTGGGACAGTACACCGTGGCATTTACGATGGCCAGGATGTTGCTGGTCAGTCACCTCCTTGCCTCTTCACCATTTTAGACTTCATACGCACTAATTGACACGGCTATATAAGTATAATGAACAAGATTTTGTAGTTAAACACAATCCCGTGCTATCTAATCATTTTTATCATTTTTCTGGTTATTTGCTTCATTGTTCAATGCTCTACTTGTCTTACTTATACCTCTCTTCTTTCCATTTTCTAATCCCTTTACTTGTAAAAAGTCACATAAAATTTAGCCCAGATTATTTGTGGAACCTAAACATAATCATCTGTTCAATAGTCCTCTGGTGGCCTTTTCTGAAAGTCAGCTTTGATTAAATTTACAGGGCTGTCTCTACTCTCAAGGGTGGTGGCAACCTGTAGATATGTACCCCTGGTTTCTCCTGCTCGTAAAATTTTCGTAAAAAGTATTCCGGCGATCCTTTTTTCTTTTTCTGGGTACTGTAGAGGTAGGTAGGGGTGAGGGTGGGGAAGAGTGGGGGTCTGGCTACTGGTATGTTGATGTAGTGTTATGGAATCCGTGACTTGTGGCACGGGATTGGATTGAATTGGATTTGGAGATGACTGCATTAATTTGGGCTGAAGAACTTTCATGTGATTCAACAAAGTTGTTTAATTTTGACTCATTAAACGAAGGAAAAAGAGGGAAGAAACAGTTGTTTGTCATGACAGAAGAACATTGGATTCTGCTAACACTTAATAATATAAATGTCCGAAAACTTTCAGTTGATAAGGATCTAACACTAGATCTCGACAATGAACCGAATATAGTGAAGGAACAGATTCAAGTAGCTAATGTCAGAAAACTTCGAACTTACAGTGTGACGCGGCTAGGATCAATACGAAGCTAAAGATTAACTGAACATTTTCATCATTTCATAAAAATGCTGTTAAAACAGGAAGCCCGATAGCTTAACCTTTGACAGATGGGAATCTTAATACAAGAGTATAGACGACAAGACAATTATAACATCAAAATGAAGATAATTTTCGAAAAGCCAAAAGTGGGGAATAGACATGTTGCCCACACTTCTAGTCTTTCATCTAAGACCTTAAAGTCCTACAGCC
Organism: Fraxinus anomala; assembly: GCA_903798345.1. Lineage (NCBI taxonomy): Eukaryota > Viridiplantae > Streptophyta > Magnoliopsida > Lamiales > Oleaceae > Fraxinus > Fraxinus anomala. The sequence continues at coordinate 29,160 of CAIGRN010088597.1, read as the reverse complement.
TCCACATTTGCCACCCGAGGTAGGGTGCATTGAGAGAGAGAAGCTAGAACAGTAATGAAATCCAGTGAAGTAACAAATTGCTTCATAAAATGCAATATCTGCCTCTGTAACTATATTTAACTGGTGACATTCTCTTGAAGTTGCTAGATTTGAAATTTACAGTTTGATAGCTTCATTTGACTCAGTTAAACTGCTGGACTGGGGGGAAGAGGGCCACAGGACAGATGCTGAAGTCGCATCTCTAAGGGCTGCTTTTACTCAAGAAGTCGCAGTGTGGCATAAACTCGATCATCCTAATGTTACCAAGGTCGTTAACTTATGATCTTTGGTTTTCTGTTAATCGTAAATTTGACATAATAACATTATCAAATCCTATATAGTCTCTTGTAGAATCTTTCTAATATTATTGTCTGAACGCTGCTTTTGCAGTTTATCGGTGCAACAGTAGGCTCTTCAGACCTTAATCTTCAAACGGAAAATGGTCACATTGGCATGCCCAGTAACATATGTTGCGTAATTGTGGAATATCTTCCGGGAGGAGCCTTGAAATCTTACCTCATAAAGAACCGTAGAAAGAAACTAGCATTCAAAGTCGTCGTTCAGATGGCACTTGATCTTGCCAGAGGGTACCCTTGCCTTGCATCTTTGATTTCACCTTTTCTTTTCTAGTTACTATTCATGGATTTTGACCTCGTTCTGTAGGTTAAGTTACCTTCACTCCGAGAAGATTGTTCACAGAGACGTTAAGACAGAAAATATGCTTTTGGACAAGACGCGCACGCTGAAAATTGCAGATTTTGGGGTTGCTCGTGTTGAAGCTTCAAATCCGAATGACATGACGGGGGAGACAGGGACCCTCGGCTATATGGCTCCTGAGGTATGAAAATGCTGTCCATCATCTTGACTTGGATGCTCATATTAAGTATTCGTGTTATGCTAAGGATTGAACGAGTAAGAATTTCACCAATTATGATACTAATGCCAGTCGAGTGTCTATAACTAAGTGCAGGTTCTTAATGGCAACCCGTATAATAGGAAATGTGACGTTTACAGTTTTGGAATTTGTTTATGGGAGATATACTGCTGCGACATGCCATATCCCGACCTTAGTTTCTCAGAGGTGACTTCAGCTGTTGTTCGCCAGGTATCATAACCTTTTATGAAGCATTTCTCCATAACATCTTCCATAAAAAGAAAAATGAAATAAAGTTGCAACTCTATTGTATGCTTCGTTGGACTATCTCACCTAAAAACTTGAGGCATTAGAGAGTAGACATTTAATTATTTAAATTTAGTCTCCAACATAATCTCTCACGTTCAACTATCTCATCTAAAACTAAAAGCATTAAGTTGATGTTTCCCTACGCAGAATTTGAGGCCAGACATACCGAGATGTTGCCCGAGTTCCTTTGCAAATGTGATGAAACGATGCTGGGATGCCAACCCCGATAAAAGACCAGAAATGGATGAAGTAGTTTCCATGTTAGAGGCCATCGACACATCAAAAGGAGGAGGAATGATCCCAGTTGATCAGCAACAAGGATGTCTCTGTTTCCGGAAATCTCGTGGTCCTTGAAATCACTTGGTCTTGTTCACACCTAGGTTTCTTTTGTCCGAATTTCTTAAAAGAAATCTCACCTATGGAAAGAGAAAACTGGAGTATTTAAACCAGAAAAAGGATTTCGGCTGACAAGATGTACTATTGATTTATTTCATCATTATGCTCTTGTTTGTTCTCATTTTTCTGAGATTTTTTTGTGTGTGTCAGTTACCATATTAACCATCTCTAAATGCTTAAAGCTCTTAATTCATTTAAATCTTACCTCCAACCAGACCTTGCGGGGGAACCCTTCGCATCAGTCTCTTGCATTTACTAAATTTTTTTTAATCAATAACTTTTACTTATCAAGCCCTTCCTGAAACATACTCAAGATTGGCTTAAAATCAAGTGCTGTAAAAACCACTAATCCACCACGTCTACAATTAATTTTCTAAGACGGACACAAATTTCCAGCATCTTGGACATGGGACAAGTACTATTTGTCAAATTTTTGTATAGACGTGTGCCTGATTATAAGAATTGAATACAGGAATAAGAAAATATAGCAACTAACTTCACAAAGTCACAACGGGCAAATTTCATAATGAAGTTCAGTAGCTAGAATTAAAGATGCAATAGAAAGTCATACAATAAAAACACTCCCAAGTTTTGATCGAAAATCTACTCCTCTTACAACAGCTGTGTCATGTAGACTTGGCTTCATTCTTCTCGGTGTTACTCTCAAGTTCTCTCCTAAGCTGCAGGGAGAAATCATCATTGACATCATCATCATCCCAATCATCTTCCCATTGCTGAGTCACTTCCTTGCCTTCTTCTTTGTCATCCCACTCTACCAATTTCACATGAACAGTTAACAAAACAATCAGAGAAAAGCAAGAAAGATGTTTTACTGATGAAAAGCTCTACCTTGTATTGAAACTTAAAACATCAAATCAAAGACTCCAAGATTTCAAAATGAAATGGAATAAAACAAGAATGAACTTTTAGAGGAGTTAAATCTTTCAGACACAAACAGTTTTGATTCACAGATTAAGCTATTATTGGAGAACTCATAGCACAAGAGGATCTTCTTTAAACTGCAATTTATATTTTAACACTAACACAACTGCATTTGAATTACACTTGCATTTATTGAATACTTAAGGACTCTTAATATTTAAAATGGCTCTAATAAACATATAATTCTCAGGTATATTATGCGGAAATGCTTCATTTTGTTTGGCTATCTTTTCCACAGTGAACAAAAAATTTCCAGTTGTACTATGACGGTACATGCTCCATTGTAAACTGAACAACAAATAAATCACCGGTTATAGTTGACACCCAATATTTCACTTGAGAAGAGCATCTTCCCTAACCAAAAAGTCAATTTGTAAATTTATTATTATTCATATTACTTTTAGCTGTCTAACCCAATGTTTGTGTATGTGTAAATATACATATATATGTACGTAATCCATATATTAATAAGATGTCTATACCTAAATACCTTTCATATGAACAATGGTTGAGTGGACTATTAGACAAAGCGAATTGTAAGGTGATGTCCCAATAAAATGTAGAACTTTATTGCCATAAGCAGGATTTTAACAAGTTGCAAGGTTCTGAATACAAGTGTAAATGGTAATAATACTATATACCAAGTTTCAGTAGCCAAGTGGTGTTCTTCCCCAATTGACAGCGAACTTTAAAACTGTAGAGACCAGCCTGTTTTTAATGAGATAGAAAGGGATAAGAGAGTTTTCTGCCATAAAGGCCTCTCATTTTGTTTTTGCACATAAGCATGTCAGGCAGATTTATGGTCTCTAGGCTCTTGAGCAACTACAATTTGAGTTCATGGCTGCAACATTTTGGGACTTGAAGAATCTACTTCCAAATGATGTATTTACTCTAGATATTGGACTTTCTCTTCTTGCAATGTAGAAGATTATAACATTGGGTCCTTGGCATATGCGTTCACATCCAGGTCCAGGGTCCAATTTTGAGCTCAATCTGGGCTTAATAGTTCCTTTTAACTATCACTGGCAAACGTGATGGAATACAAAATCAATTAGTATCTCCTAATGAGGCATTAAACAGAGGTTTCATGACACTTTAATTCAAAAGGTTTGCCTACTTAGTAAAGTTAAAACAAGGCCTTCTCCCAACATTAGCGAGGAAGTTCCAATTTACATAGTAATGATATCTGGAGGAATTTATTGAGCTTTCAGCCAGATTGACAGGTTGACTGACCCTCTTTATAAAGCAGAATCAGATTGATCATAATATGAAGCACCAAAAGAAGTCAAAGACAAAAGATTAATTATAGATGACTATGTTCAAGTAGATGCTTATTCTTGATGATGTCGTCAGCCACTAGTATCTTATAGAGATAAACTTGTAAATCCATGGTTTTTTTTTTTTCCGATGTAAAAAAAGTGTATCAATTATGCTTGGTTTAATTCTGCATTTAGATTTATTAGATTAAAATATATTGTCTTTGTAGCTAAGTCAATCATTCCCCACTTGAAAGACTGATACGACCGCTTTGAAAGATTGGCCAGAAGTAATCCGAATAAACAGCGGAGATTCACACATACACTCAACTAAATCCGAACATAACACTTAAAATTTATAGAGGAAAGGCACAATGATAGAAAGAGCGAGTAAATATTCCAAAAAATTACCTTGACCAATTTCGAACTCCTCAAACTCGTCGTCGTCTTCAAATAGATCGATCTTTGGGTCCTCAGTCGCCGGCTTTGGTTGTTCGGTCGCCATTCCTACCCCCAACACAAAATACAATATTCCTGTTAATATACGGGATTTATACAGGAATGAGTACATAGAAGCATACATCAAAATTTCCAGTAAAACCCCCAAACCCCACCTCCTCCAGACTCGTTACTGTTTTGCAGATTACGAGAATTTACAGAAAAACAAAAAAAAGAAAGTTAAAAAGAGATTCAACTTACAGAGATGATAATCGAAGTTGCAATCGGCTAATTGATTGGTTTTCGCAAATCTGGGAATGAGTTTGAAGGCAGAATTTTCTAGAAAAAAGCTATATTGGACTCCAAGCAAATTCTACGACGTCGTAACTGTTATTACATTGTGAAAATTAGTCCTCAACTCTTAAAGAAGAGCAAAATAGATCTCATCTATCGTTATGGTTTCATAGTCAATCCTCTATGGAAACAAGTAGAAATTTCATCCCAATACGTCCCCCCTCTATAAAATTAGGCCCACGTTTGATGGAGATTGAAATTAAAATTTTAATATATTTTAATGAAAAATGATGAAATATGTAATTGAAAAGTTGTGGATCTATGAAATATGTGATTAAAACTTTAATTTAAATTAAAATCTTGATTTTAATCTGTATCAAATAGAGGCTAGATTTTATTATCAACTTAAATCTCTGTCTGCTTAATCTAATCAAGCCTCCGCAATTTGAGAATCTCACTAATGAACGACTTATTCTTTCCAATCAAATTAGGTTGATTAATTTCTTCCCGATCAAACATACAACAACAGTATTAAACCTCTGCATGCCATAATTTTTATGTGATTATCTTTATTGTCCTTATATAACACACTTTATTGTAGAAAAACAAACATGTTTGAAGAGAGAATTTATTACAAAAAAGAGTAATGGAACTCATTTTTCTTTCAAGCCAAGCAGCAACAAAAAGGATAATGTAGAGTTGTCCCACCAAACCTTGCCATTATTTTTTCTTTTAACTTCAGAATGTAGAAAGTGAATGGTGTTGGCCTAGACACGGACACAACCCAACTCACAGTTCGACCTGTTTTACACCTCTACCCTCACACACATTCTCGTTTGTCAATGGTAGTCGAAAATGGAACCACTGGATCATTGATCCCATAATCTTTTCGTTTAGATGATTAATTCAAACATAAATAAAATTCCCAGATGACATAATCACGATCTCTCGAAGTTGAAGATTTAATCCACGTGTACCATAACCACAAAACTATAAATTAACAATAGATAAGAAATTACCCAATCAACTCCGAAATAAATAACATCATCGAGGTTTTTCATACATCAACTCATCTCCCCTACCAAACATGCTATCGCAGTTTATACCTAAAGACAGCATTTTGCCATGTTTCAGACATCCAGAGCGTTGTGTCCGGCAACAGAAACATCTTAAATTGGAATATGTAATATCATAGTATGATCCAAAAAAGTTAATAATCTTGAAATTAGCAGTCAAAACTAACAATGTTTTCTCTTTACAGGTTATCTAAAGCATTAATTTGTTTCCATATGTTCAGGGAAACCTCAACTACAAAGAACCAAGCAAGGACTCTAAAGGAGTGAATCAAAATCAGTTACAAAAAGCTTATATATGTTATATCATGACTGCTCATGCCATTCAAGAATCAATTGATTCTCCGGTGGCTTTATGATCTCAAGAAAAATCAGGCTCGTCTGGTTTAAAAATCTGGGGCATTCGTAAGCTAGAATCACTAGGCTCGACAAATGTGACCTTTTGAGCAGCCCCTCTTCTGGTATTTGCAGCAAATTTTGACGCCAGTATGTTAGCTCCAAGTTGCTGTGCATTTTCAGAAGCCTTATTTTCTTGTTTATCAGCATACTCGTCCTCGTCCTCTGGCCATTGCATGTAATACAAGCTCTCCTGTCTTGCTAATTCATCTGCAAGCTTTCTCCTTTTCAAACGTCTCCATGCGGCTTGTATATAGCAAGCACCCCACGTCCTCCACTGGTGAGAATAGTAGCGAAAAGCGTGTTGTAGTTTCTTGCTATGTAGACGTTTAAATTGATTTGCAACGAATTTTAGGTCCTCAGAGCGAAGTGCAAAGGCCTCAACTTCAGTAATTGATTTAACTGTCCGAGTAGAAGCTGGAAGATTGACGTTCGAAGCAGGCATTAAGGCCCATGTTAGCAATTCTTCACCACAAAAATCCCCTGGTTTAAGAGTAATGGAATTGAAGAATCCAGACCGTCCACCATTAGTTGTTGAGCTTTCAAGTTGGCCTCTAATTATGAAAAGCATCTCGTTTACTGGATCTCCTTCACGAACAATGTATGTATCTTTGGTGTTCAAAGATGAAACAAGGCGTTCGCATATTGCATCCAGGAGTTGGTCATCCATTTGTGAGAAGAAAGGAACCTGGAAAGAAAATAAAATGCATCAGCAATAAAATAAAGATGGTACAAGATAAAGACAGAAATTGAGATTTAATGATCATTTGATTCTCCAGTAATAGGATGGTCCAGGAGCCTCTAGTTCAAGCTTCTAACTTAACATTATCACCAAATTTATATTTGGTTTTCAGCAACTTCTGCCATAAAGGAAGATAGTAAAATTTTACTTTAACATTATAAAATTAGAAAGTATAAGATATATTTTTAGACAAACATAAAAATTAGCATAATTGAAATTTGAGAAATAAGAACTACGAACAGATTCACATTGTTTCAGACTACTACTCTTTCTCAGTGCATAATGGTGTATTCCTAAATTACTTGGCCTGCAAATAGGAGATGATAAGAAAATGAACTCACCCGACGAACTAGGGCTAGACAAAGATGACTCTGAATTTGGCGTCGCAGATCTAATGGCAAAGATTGCAAAATATCTTCTTCCTCTACTCCTTTTGTAGCAAGCCATTTATATTGAACAAATCGACGAATACGATCCTGCAGATCTGGAGGTAGTTGGCGGTGCCTCATCCATTCCTCAGTATCTCGTCGTCTAACCCTCCATTCTTCTAGTCGTGCTGACATAGATTGCAGATAGGTCTTCAAATATGAAACAATATATAAAAGTCAGAGATATATCACCATTCTCAATCACACAGTATCACAGAAACTTGTTCTTTTTCTTGTTTTGTAGAAATCAATACAGCGAATACATCTTCATTTGAGCAAGATTTGTACCTATTATTAGCAAATAAGGATGAGGATTGAATCAATTCCTATTTAGCTAATACATAAAATTCAAGAGAGCACTAAAAGCTGAGGAATTGACATTAATAAAGAACTTGTATCATAATGAAGAGCTTGATTCCAGCTTGACAGCAGTCCATTATTGTAGGAATTTCTTGATGACAGGAAATATGTAGATGGTAAAATACACCACGTTTTACATTTTAATGAAAAACTAAATAGCAGGAGAGAATACCATCCAGAGAACAATGCATGAGGAAAAATCATTCTTAATCAGTAAAGAAGTGTTACTTCTAATTCTAAGTCACTATAATTATTTCTTTAAATCAATAAACTATGCATAGCTTCTAATTCTAAGTTGCTAAAATCGTTTCTTCAAATCAATAATAAACTGACTTTGGCCATCATTTTCTAACATGTTTTATTTTCATCGCTGGACATAACGAGATGAGATTTTCTTCTTATTTACAAGACAGTAAATTATATCAGCTATCTAAGAAGTATACTTTGCCAGACTTTTGTGTATGATAATGACATATGACTTGCGAAAAATAGAAGACATTAGAGAAGCTCGGAAAACTAGTATATATGTTTGTTTTGTAATATAATACAAGGACATTATGACAATATCATAACTGTGAATTAAGAAGGGAGAGGCAATACCTGCATGTTTCCTATCAGGAGCGAAAAGAAAACTAAACCCATAAGACAAATTAGACTGCTGAAGATTGTTTCAATTACATAAGTTGTTGTATTCAAACTTTGTCCATATGAGCTGCAAACAGAGAGATTTAATATGCATGGTGTAAGCATAAATGGAGGAGGATTTTAAGTCTTCATAAGAAAATCAATATGGGAAGCCGAGGTGCATATTGATTCATCCCAGCTGAAATTTATAACTGAAAACTCAAGTCGAGAGTAAGGAAGCAAGATGCCTGCAAGATGACTAAGTGCATGTTTGGCTAAGGTTATTTACTTACAAGTGCATGTTTGGCTAAGGTTATTTACTTACAAGTAAATAACTTATGAAACAAGTAAATTGTTTTACTTATAACAAAAACTAACCCATACAAACATGTTTGGAAGCCAAAAATTACTTATTATTATGTTTAAGCAAAATTTAATCTTAGCCAAAAATGCTGTAAGAAGTCTGCAATCACTATTTCTTTTGAAAAAATACCTAACTTTTGGCAAAGAAATATATACAAATACATTGTCATATTTACACCATACATATATCAATATTAGAATAACTACACAAGTATAATGTTTAATTGCATTGAGGATTTGTAGGACGAGCTGGCCGGGTTCACTAGGCTTTCTGAAATAGACGCTTGTAGCGGATACCATCAAATTAGTATCAGACCTGGAGGTGATTGGAAACTTCCTTTATTACTCATGATGGCTTATATGAGTGGTTAGTTATTCCTTTCAGATACCTAATGCTCCTAGTACTTTTTAGGAGGATCGTGATCGATGTCTTGTGCCATTTTATTGGGAAATTTTTGTCGTGTATTTCAATGACATTCTCATTTAATGTCGGTCTCAGAGAGCAAATATAGATCATCTTAGGCAAGTCTTACATAATCTTCGCGTTGAAAATTTTTATGCCAACCACAGGAAATGTGCATGCAGCCACAGGTCCTTTTCTTAGGGTACATAGAATCTACTGAATGCAATTGTGCTGAAAATTAGAAAGTTAAGGCAATTCGAGAATGGTCCGAAACCAAAACGTCAAAAGAAGCTTTTAATTTCCATGATTGCCCTCTTTCCATCCGAGGTTTACTAAGGACTTTAGTGGAATTAGAACCCTCATCACCGTTGGCGTGAAAACGGGTGAGTTCCTTTAGACCCCATCATTCCAAAAGGACAACCTTAACAATAAGGCAAAATTGACAAAGGCCCCTGCTTTAAGACACCCTGCCTTTTCTAGAGATTTTGAGGTAGCATGTGATCTATCAGGTGAGGAATAGGGTATTTTGGTTCAAGATGGTCATCTTGTGGCCTTATTTACTAGACATTTTAAGTAGGACAATGGTTTTTCAATTATATAAACTAGTGAATTGAACTGATATTCAAATTTCCTCTTTCACATTCTTTTCTCCCTGCAAAGCCAATGGTTTGACAAAGGTAATTTGAAAAAATCTCCCCCCAACCCTCCCATAAACTATAGCTAGTTGAGATTCATGATACCAAATCCAACATTTGAAACTAAATGATCTGGGTTCTAGGTAATATGTTGCTTATTTTCCTTTTTGACCTCCTTAGAAACATGAGTAGCAGATGTGTGTTTGAATGATAATTGAACTTAAAGTTTTGAATGAGATATAAATTATGTACACCAAATAAATTTATATATAGATCTGTTTAAGCATAACAAGTGAAAAAAATGTAAGAAAAAGTAAAAAAAGAAAGAAAAGTGCAATCCTTATTATCTGGAACTTCCCTGAAAAGAAGCCTATTTTTAAGCTCTAACTTATAGGCAGGAGTGGATTATGTTGGGCATATATTATTTGAAGGCTACATCCATTAAATCATGTCACTATATTGACACATTATGAGGATAACACCGTCAATATCCCGCTAAGAATAATCATCCCGATAAGTCACTGACAACAAGTTTTTCCCGTATATTGTGGGCATATGCTGACAGGAGGTAACTGTCATCTATCTCCTATTTATTTGATCTCTTTGATGGGAGAAAGATACGTCAAAAAATATAGAGAGAAGAAAAGGTTTTAGTTTAATTCTTGAATAGACTAGACAGCTCAATTTCTAATTCCTATTTACATAGAAAGACCTTTGAATCTGAATGCTGTTGTTGGAGATACTACTTATGGCTTCAGCACTTTGTGTTTTATATTCTGAAAGCTGATAACAGAATAGAATATACATTATAGAGGGAAATATATTCTACGGTTGAGTACCATCAATATAGGCAAGAATTTTGTATTGCATAAGGATGAGAAAAGTTGGTTGATATCATATCGTCATTCCACAGCAAGTACATTGCATAAGCTATTGAATGGAGCTAAGCCTCTAAGTGATCTCAAGAAATAAAATAAACTTACCTGAGATTCCTTAAACCCCACCAGAGACAGTAGAAATATTTATCTACAAAATCTGCTGAAGTGACTTCATCCTTGAATGCATCAGCAAACATTCCGAAATCAAAATCAGTGGATTTGATTCGAGCATTACAATTTTTGTAGACTTTTGTAGAGTTCAACCAAGCAACAGTCCTTGCCTCGGGGATATGTAGACAATCAAAATAACGAATATAACAAGGAGTACGGCCATGTTGCTCCTTCCTACATTGCTGCTTCCAGCATGAAAAATGCCTCTCCACAGACATCAAATACCATGCAGCTCCTAAAACCTACACCAACGATTTGAAAAGAATGATTACTATATTGAACTTACTAAATTCATATTCTATCTGACAGTTTTGTCATTTTCTTAACAAAAATAGTAGGAGGTTAAATAATTGCACGTAAAAATATGGACGAAAAGAGAGGATTAATATGTTGACAAATTTAGTTGGTTCTTACATGACTTGCTAACATATACAGAAGGAGATTATATGCCGCTCCTGACCAAGCAGTCTTCGCTACAACACCGGTGTTTTTTACAATTCGACTGTTCAAGGGGAAAATAACAACAAGCCGGGGAACATACTGTAGGATGATGACCAAAGAAATGGCATGATTGGTATGAGCAGCCGATCGTGTGTGCGTTCGTACTAATGGCATTGCTAAATAAACAACAAACTGCCAAATGAAACAGGAGAAAAAACACGTCAATAACCAGAATTCATATTAGTGACCATCATCTTAAAAACTGAAAGAAAAGAGCACCTTCATACATGAAATTAAGAAACAAGGAAAACTAATCAACAAGTCATATTATGCATCACTAAACTTCTTATGGATCACAAGTAACTGACAAAAAGGACTACAAGTACACTTCCGCTCATCAGGATTTCAAAGTCAAAGAACAAGTCCAATTACCTCTTTTATACATAAAGATGATGGTATCTTCTTCAAAATAATTGAAAAGGGGGACATTTAAATGAAATTCAAGTCAAAACATCTTCCAAACACCATCTCGAGTTCATATCATGCACTTGGAAGCCAAAGGGCACCAGTTTTGAAGAAGTATGGTAGTTTTCCACTTGAGTGCTTGACGGAATCAAGCTGTCACTGCAATATTTTCCCTTTAAAGATGGAAAATTGTGGATAAATAATATTGTGCAAAATATCTTTGGTTTATACATTCCTATGACGTCTTATTTTCTGAAATTGGAATTAATTGGATAGTCCAGTGTAATGAATCCCCATTTTTGAGTAAACCACATATTCTAACTTTTAGTTCTTTGGTTATCTCATTTGTATAGCCTATAAAAATTCATATTTAACAATGTGAATCAATTTTAGTAGAATTTGATAGGCCGCTTTTAATTGAAAATAACTGCAAGTGTGCAAACTCATGGCTTTTCCTTGCTTTTAATTTCTCTCTCAAATCGGAAATTAGCTCATCAAATTCCTTATAAAATTAGTAAATTAACTTTTGTGAATACAAAAATCCTAAACAGACAATCAAGTACACAAAATTTGAGTTCGGGCTAAAAAGTGAACCAAAAAAGAAACCTTACTTGAGGGAGGGGAAGAGCAGCAGCCAGATCAATAACGAAATCAGTTTTCAAATACCGAATCACTATCTTCCTCGGATCCCTCACAAGCTCACCCTTTCCAAAAACCCGGGAACTTGGAGCCACATACGCAGTACGGAACTTCATCAAAATCTGAAGCGCGGAGAACAGATCCACAATGGAGCGCACAAGAATAACAATAATGGCCAAAGCGAAGTCCGTGGACATGCAGCTTTCTGCCCTAATGTTAGGTAGGTAGAAGAACAGTGGATCCACGAAAAGAGCGATTAATGAGGTGACTAAAAAGATTTGATTCCATTTGGTAACGACTTCGCCATTGGGGTCGAGAATCTGGCACCACCATGGTTGATTGTTACCGTAGATGAGGGAGGAGGGTTTGGGGAGGGGGAGGTGATGGAGGAGCTTCCTGGATTCCCGGTGGAAATTGTTCATCATCGACATAGCTATGGCCGATCATTGAGAGAGAATGGACACTCTGTGAAAGAAAGTAATAATGGAGAAGAAAGCGGGGAGCCATGAGAAGTTGAACAAAGCTACTGGCGCCAAAATCTAACTGTATTTGGAATTCCTTTTTTTTTTTTTATCAATTATTCAATATTTATAAAATAAATATTTTTAACTATACATATCGTAAGACCTACGTTCAATAAGATTTTCTTTAGATCGTGTTAAGAGAGACAAAGACATTGTGATTCTTAAAGATTTAGCCTCTGTTTGGTTTGACTAAATCAAATTTTTAGTAGATTTTGATAAAATTAATGATTTTATAATTGAAAAGGTGATAAAAGTTGGATCACATAAAATGTATAGTTAAAAAAAAAAAAAAAAAAAAGTTTACATGCANATGGGTTTTTGGCATCAAGTCCGCAACCGCACCCATATATGTGGGGAGTTCAGGTACCTTTTTGCATTTTTGTTTAGTCTAAAGTATTATCGTGTTATTATATCAATGCAAAATTAACAAATGGAAGGCTTTTATAAGCACTATAAAAAAAAAAAAAAAGGAGTTCTAGAAAATTGGAGTTTAAGATACAAATTTATAAAATATTTTATAAATTCAGTCAAAAGTTGAACATTAATTTCAACCGCACATTAATAATTATTTTTTATTATTATCCATATATTTCGTGGGAACTATTACTATTCTTATTTATAAATATTTATAAATTTAGCCAAAGGAAGCCAACTTACTATGAGATTTACAAGATTTTACATTAATACATGCAAATCATTTCTCTATCATTTAAACTTTTTTCGATGAAAAAGTTAATATGGTATCAAAATTAGGTAAAAAAAAAATTAGTTGAAATCTCTTCATCCTATCTATGAGAAATTATATACATTTTAGACAAATATGAATCATTCTATATGTGAAGGAACATATTGAAGACGAGATTTAAATGAATATTTATTATCGTGTTATAATATTTTAAACTTTTAAATAAGATAATTAACCTATTATTAGAGCTTGACAAAAGAAAACGTCCAAGTCTCGACGCCACCTAAACATAAAAAGCGTGTTGAAGATAAAATATAAGTCACTTAATTTTATCTATGTTAAAATAAGAAAGAAAAGGAAGATATGGGTTTACCTTTCACTTGTTTATGTTTATAATTAAGAAATATGTACAAAGAATTGTTTAATGTTGTCTTCTTTTTCTTTTTCTTTTTTTTTCTTTTTGGTTAAACAATCATTGGTCAATTGGACAAATGAAAGAGTTGAAATTTGTCATTTGTCCAAAATGCCGTCCTCAATTATTCAATTAATCCAGGAATTTGTAAATAATATTTTAAGTTTATTTATTTAATCATTTCTACTCAATTCTAATGACATAATTAATACGTTTAAACAAACGTTTAGAAAATAACACCGTTCAATGTAAAATAATTGAGACGATTTGTGTCAGTGCAGAATAACGAAAAATATGACTCATAAGAACGAGTTAGATGGTGTAAAAGAGCGTTTTAATGCTCAATTTGCTTTATCATGCTCGATTCATGACGTGCATATTGTTTATAAATGGAAAGAAACAAAATTCAGATTGAGATTCTTTACCTACTCTAATATCATATTGTACAACATTTAAGGTTAAACTAACCCCACATCGAGGCTGGATGCACTTTCATCAAAGGGTACACAGATTAATCAATTTTGATAAATAAGTGACGGCACGACTTCAAATCGTCACCTACAATGACTTTGAAGAATAAAAAACGTGTTTATTTGTTTAAACTAGTCTTAGATCATAGGCAATAAATTTATTTATTTAAATTATGTCTTCAACAAGTGGGGAATGAACGTATAATTAGTACATTGAAGAGGAACTAAAAAAATTGCAAAGAAAAGAATGTGCATTGATTTATAGTCAGATGAGTTTGCCATCTGAGAAATTTCATGAAATTTATGCCTGATCAAATTTAAATCAGGCCTCAGAACTGAGAGATTTCTCTTCATATTCCTTGATAGAGTTTATGATTACAGAAACTTCCCTCATGGTTGGCCTTTCTTCTGGTGATGAATTTATGCACTTTAGAGCTATTTGCAAAAGACTCACCATCCTCTCCTCACTTGCACCCTCCGAAACCAATGTCTTGTCAAAAACTTCGACGGTCCATTCTTCTCTTATAGCCGTATTCACCCACTGGCCTAAGTCGAGCCCATTGTTCTGGACGAGCTTCCCGGTCAGCAGCTCAAGAAGTATGACACCAAATCCATAAACATCAGCCTTGAACGCGTTGTTTACCGGGGACGTGTTTTCTAGGAAGATGTCATTATGAGGAAGAAATGATTGATCTTGATTGTTAACCACTGTTAAACCATACTCACTTATGCAGGGCTCCATTCCATTGTTCAGCAAAATGTTTGAGGATTTTAGGTTGCCATGTGCAATTCCATCTCTTTTAAGTCCCTCGTGCATGAAAGCCAATGCCTCGCCAATTCTGGCCGCAACACTTAATCTGCTTCCCCAGTCAAACAATTGCCCATTTTGTGATCCTGAAAATTAGCATCAATGTATTAGAAAATTACATCTTTTACGGATTAAGCCCAAGGTTATAGTGGTTCAAGCTCAAGATAAGAGTTACATCCACACATTTGTAGATGGTTTTCCCTATAATATGGAAAAAGAATACAAGTTTTCTCACGTCTCTCACACACAAAACCGGCCACCTAAAATAGGAACATTAGAAAACCTAATATTTGTATGGAATATCTAGAATTTGCGGTCAAGGGGGATAAGTGTGCAATATGATTAACTCAGTAAGTACAACATTTACTCAGTCCTTTAAGCCCCCATGCAGCATTGGGTAAATATTTATGCTAATATTTCAAGTGAACTCAATGCTATATCTACATAATAGAATCCAAAAATGAATATTTCTTTGAATAAAAATGATAAAAATAAATAACTTACCGTGGATAAACCTGAAGAGACTGCCATTGCCCTGGAATTGATAAACCAAGAGCTGTTCTTGCCTGGAACAGTAATAGGCAACAACAGGCATTACATGTGGATGCTTCACTTGGTCTATTCTATGCACCCTTTTCTTGAAATCGTCTCTAGAAATATCCCAATCCCGGATTCTTTTCACCGCGAGAGTCACTCCACTGTTAAGTGTGACCTTGTATAGGCTTCCATGTCGACCTCTTCCGATCAATTCAGCCGGAGACCGAAGCAAATCCTCAAATTTCAGCCCATTGACCACTGGGCTCGAGAGAACTACAAGCGATGATGAAGTCATCCCACTCTCAACAGATGTTATAGAATACTCGGATATGTTTCCTCCTCTTTTCGACTCACTAGAAGTGCTGCTACTAATCTTGTCTTTCATTGCATCTGTTTGCGAGCCTTTTTTTGCAATCTCCTTCTCTTTATTCTTGTTTTTCCGTATCACTTTGACGGCAATGAGACTCACAAGAATTAGGCCGATAAGAGCATATCCAAGATACATAAGATACATCTTGCTCGACAGACCTTTCTTTTCAGTCGGAGGAGGAGGAGGAGGAGGGGGAGAGCAAGCATTAGGCAATGGCTCTCCACATAATCCAGGATTGCCTAAAAAGCTACTTTCATTGAAATGACCCTCCACATCAGGAATACTCCCACTGAGATTGTTGTTAGAGACATTGAACTCTTCGAGATTTAAGAAATCAAACTTCGGTACAACTCCATCGAACTGATTGTTTTGAGCAAGAAAAGTGAGCAATCCCGAGACTCTTGAAATATCCGGTATCCCACCTGTGAAGCCATTGTCTGATATTACAAGTCTCTTCAAATTACTTAATCTTGACAGGGATCCAGGGAGATCCCCGGAGAAACTATTTCCATGTAGATACAAATGTGTCAAACGCGTGCAATTTGACACCTCGTCTGGTAAAATCCCAGAAACATTATTGTTGTTCAGGCTCAGTACTGCCAGATTCTTCGCCGAACACACAGAAGCAGCATCAATAACACCAGTGAAATTCAGCTGATCAAGTACAATTTTTTTAACAAATTGCATACTTTTATCACAAGAAATCCCTTTCCAGGCATCAATACAAGGATCAGAACTCATATTCCAACCCCAGTTTTCTTCTCCTGGATTATTTCCAGGAGCAAGTTTTTGCAGGAACTGGACTAATACTTCTCTCACTTGTACTGTTTCTGCACTTGTCACGTATAAGAGTACGATAAACGCCATAAAAACTACCCACAGATGAATTCGATCCATCGTGTTAATGATCTGAATTCCAAGAAAATGGTTACTTAAAAAGCTCGAAAATGCCGTCTAATTATTGCCAGTTGGCTGAAAGTTCACTTCTCATTGATGGATTATGAGTGCTAACAAAACTCAAAAGACTAACAGAAAAGACACGATAAATATGAATAAATTTGTTTGAAGCCGGCAGGTGGATTCTGCTCAATCAACAGTGTAGTGAAGGTGTGAATAGTATTATACAAATAAAGGTTTAACAAGAATTGGTAAATAATCGAGTTTTTCTCAATGCATTCCATATGGATCCCATTTGATTAAAAGTATGTTTAAACTTGTTGGATTTATTTGAGAAGTTTCAAAGGCTCTTCCATTGTTGATAGATAATAGTTGGTTAACACACCAATTCATTTTTTATTGGATCAAAAGCTTGACAAGTCCACAATTTCCGTCTTTAAACGGGGAAAAATGTATTTATTTACATTTTGTCTTCAAGCAAGTTAAATTTTAACCAGAATCCCTCCATTTCTACACGGGCCTCCGTTTGGCAACCAATTTATAAATTAAGTTATAAATTCAGTCAAAATCGAACATTAATTTCAATTACATATATATAATTACTATCCATTTATTATCAACACATTTCGTGAAATCTCACTGTTTCTATTGATAAATTTGCCAGACGTTAACTCTAGCATTTGAAGACCCAATCCTCGTGAAAATCTTGTATCTTAAAACATAAAGAACAACCAAATTACTCGGGGTCTGTTAAAACTAGATCGAAAATGACACCAAAATATATTATTAAGTTATATAGTGACCTAAAATTTATCAAAATGCACACATAGATAAACAAATGTCACATCATCTAAAGTTCCACTGTTATATTTTTGCCCATTATCATTATCTAACACTGCAATATTCGGTCCTCGAGTTATGTATCATCACTAACAAACGAGTGTAAGTCCAAAAATGAAGTATTGAAATATGAAGATTTATAGGTTGAATTTGGTGCACCAATTAGACTGTTAAAAAAAAAAATTGCAAAAAATTAAAACAGATACTACTAGGCGCATGACATGGGGAATTAAGGATATAGGTTATAAGGTAAATGATATTCTATAATTTTTTATTTAAAAGGATGTCATTTACACTACCGACGAGAAGTAAAATTAATTTATACTAGATTCTAAAACATGGTCAAAATAACATACTTTTGAATGAAAAATGAGGGAATGCCATTTACCTAACCCATCAAAATACTATCTACTTAGTATGATTTATTTAGTCCAAACCAATTAAAATCTAAATTAAGGTCAACAATTCATTTTCACCACATTTTATAAGTCCCACAACTTTTCAATCACACATTATTTTTATCAAATCAGAGGCTTAATTTTATACTAGATTCTATATACAATCCAATCCAACATGCCCAACGTACCCATCATGTACCTAAAGCATCGAAAAGATAATAATCGAATCGCATATTAGATATATGTAAGCACAATAGCAACTTAACAATGTTTCATAGTATTTGTCGATTTCTCTCCAAGTGTGCACGCGCACAACAAACATCACAAACACTAGGTTAAAACTCACTTTAATATTTAACCGTAAGGAAAGAGTGCCCAATCTGCTTATAAATCTACCGGTCACGTCTTGGAAGACATGAGAGTTACATATGGCGCATTAATGCATTTTTACTTCAATAATATCTCGTCTACATAAAAGGTGAATGCATAACAAATAGCCATTCTTGTGACCAAATATTTAAGCCTCTAGACATTACTGCTGCTGCTGCACTGAAGGGTGCCATCTTTCTCAGTGACACACAGTCGGGCGGAAATAGGAGAGTCCTCAATTAATTCCCCAATTTATAGGGGGATACCAAAATAAAATCCAGAATTTCATTACCTTCCGGTCAATACCTGTTCAAAGTTCTTAAAATACATAATATTTTCCACCTCAAGTTTTTTCTTTGCAACAGACAGGCCAGAATCCCCACAAAAGCAAAGAAAAATCCCACCAAGAAAGAGGAAAAAGAATGCAAAGAAATGAGTAATCGATCCAACCCCTCTTAGCCTCTGCATCTTCTTCTCCCCTAACAATGATTACAAGCGTCAATACACTCTAACTTCCAGAGCCTGTTAGGTAAACTAAATTACCAGCCGAGAAACCTCCTTCGTTCTATATGGCCAATTTGCTTCATGGCCTAGTAGTTACAATAATGGCCTCATGAGAAACGCAAATAAGGTTATTATGGGAAAATATCTAAATATGAAGAGAAAATCTCCGATCAAGTAGCAAAGAAATGCATCCATGATGATCGGATATCAGGTCTTGAGATCATCTGACATGGCAGACGGTATACAGTGGGTGGCAAGGATGTCCAAAGTTGCCGCTTTCGCAGTCTTTGTTTGAAGGACAACAATCTGCAAAACAATCAAAAAAAAAGTAAAAAACATACAATTGGCAAGAACTAATACAGGAGTGTGCACCAAAAAAGAACGCCCACCTGCTGGTATTCTAAATCAAATTTCAAATATTCATCGTTGCAGCTCTCTACCATGCTGGCCAAGCTCTTCAGATTCTTCACCGGATGACCATTGAAAGCATGAACCTAAATAAGGCCAAACAACAGAAGAAGAGATACAAACAGGTTAGTAGAAATATGGTGATAATTAAATTTGAAATTCAATTAGTGATACCACAAGCACTTGCATAAAATCACCAACCTGAGTGTTGACAATTTCCTCATATCCTATATTTATGTCAGCCACAAGTACCTTTGAAAATTTTCAAAATGAAAACAAAGAGCAAGGCAAATTGGCAGAAGTTTTATCCAATGAAATATTTGCTAGAGAAATGAAGGCGAGGAAGAACCTGGGAAATTACAACAATCTGTTCCTCTGGAGATTGTGGCAATTCATGCATGAGTTTGTCTAAAAGCTTGACAGGAGCTTCAAACTCGTAATCTTTTCCATACTGGAATTTTTGGACATTGAAATGAATGCATAAGAACGAAAATATGAATCAAAGTAAATAGTGCGAGTTTTTAGTAACATCTCGCCTTTCATGTCTATCAAAAGAAAATTGCAACCCATGTATAACTGAAGTATCGAAACCCTCGTAAGGTAATAATGAAAATACTATTAGATACAGAAAGCTAAAGAAACTTATAAAATGCATGAACACGAGGAAAATTCTGAAGTCGTACTAAAAACACAAAATCATAGCATCCAAGCACGTCCGCATGATTTCTGCAATTAGTATCATAAGAAAGTGGGTTTGGGAGCAAAAGATATATAGCCTAAAAACTGAGGATGGAAGCTGTCTATCTAGAAATTGGCAAGCATCGCCACCCAGTAATAGGGGCCAGAAGTCAAAGCAAACAACTCCTAGAACAAAAGAAAAATGCAATATATGATTAGTGGAAGAGTTTAGTATATCACAATGCAAAAACTTTTTGGAAATATGCATCCAAAGTCCCCAGTCTCAACAAAAATGTGCAATTTAACCAACTCAATATTCTCAGCAAAAAGATCCCCAGCCTTCAATTTTTGTGGCAAGTGGTCTCAGTGATATAGAACAAAAAACAAGTTCCTACTCCCACCCTACTCTCACTGCTCCTCCTCCCCTTCCCTGCATTCCATTTATAGACCTGAGATACGGAATCTGTAGGTAGCAAATCTGATCGACATGTGACAAGTTCACCATTTGATAAGCAGAGTGAATTAGCAAAATGACAGCTCATGAAAGTCACATAGAATGAAATGTTCTGAGCATGTGAAATTTCTCATTCTTTTGAGTCTTCAGTGAGCATCAGGTAATCAAAACCTACCAACACAGCAAAGATGTAGGATCCGTAATCAAAAAGAATTTAACATTCACTCTTCACACTCTTTCCATCTGTTCCCTCTCAGAACTAATTATGTAGTCCATATACATTTTCTTAAACTCAACATTAGTGGAAACATAAAAACCCATTGTGTGCTTAAAATATGATCATATTTTCTTATAATGAATTGAAATCTGTCTTTAAAGTAAAAGAAAGAACAGATGAATTTGTTGTGTTCAACACATACATATATACACATAAATATGCAGCTAATACATGTTTTTGTCCTTGTGTATGCAATTTCCAGTTTTGACGGTCTGGATTTTTTGTGACGCCACTATGTAGTGAAGGATCATTCAGAAATTAAAGTCTCTAACCCTAGCTCCCACCCCATGTTCTGGTACCCTAGGAGCTTGGGCCATTGTGTAAGCTTTTGATCTCTATTTTCATGCTTGTTGAAATGAAAGTCGCATTGTTAATCGGAGCATACATGGTACCAACCTGAGAGCAGGGAAGCATGCAGACTGGTATATTAGTCCTTAGATCGAAATTACTTGGGATGCCTTTAACCCTACCAAATATGATTGTTCAAAAAAATATGGTATACTAGTATCAGAAGGTTAAATTTGCAATTCTTTGTTTTTTTTTTATTTTCAATCCTCTTATGGCTTCCCTAACTCTAATATACATGAGGAAAGAGAGTTGAAATGAAAAGGTAAATGATACAAATAAAAACCTTTGGTTTCTACACAAACATTCATCACCGCTTTTTATCTTAATCAGTAATGTCAATTAGCAAAAATAGTCATTAAATAGCATATTACATCATCATTTGAAGTTGCTAAAATAAATCATCAATGCAATTCAAAGAAGTTGATCCGCAGTATAACAAATTGTGAGCTATGTGATGAATTGTGTTACTGAACCCTTCCCAGTTTCCACTAACCTAAGAGACTGATGGATTAGGTAATATCATCTCACATGAGTGATTTGGAGGGAGCAGAGCATTAACAATTTAAAAGGTCAAATTCTCCTTATGTAGAGATACCTTTATGTAAACCTGGTTATATAAATATTTCATTGATTTTTTTAAGATTTAAGATCTGGTACAGATGCTGTCTAAATGGAATTCTGTTTGTGATACAGTATATGAGAGGTTTCCAGCTGTTCAGTTCATTATTGAAACAGATAAATCCAACAGAACAGGTTTCATATTCTAAGCACCGCCAATCAAACACCTTTAATTGCTACAAACTTTAATAAGAAGCTAAAAAAGTGAAAGTCACACTTCTTTCAGCAATTACTGAGAATACCAGAATGCATTAACATCTGAAGCAAGCTGCTCACCTCAGAACGGAGATATGGAACAGAAACACTTGTAAAAACAAACCCAGCAACGATATAATACGAGGGAGGTCTACCCTTGTTGTGAGCTGGAATGAGCCTCCGATGAGAACCAAGTTCGATATTGAATTTCAGAGTTTCAGAATTGCGAAGAAGTTTTATTGCTGCGCTATCTCCAGTATATTTCTGTGATACAAGATAGCTAAAACCTATGCGCTCTCCGTGCCTAAATGGAACTGTAAAAAATGACCAAATAAAATTACAGTGTTACTACAATAGAAGGCAGTTTCTAAACATAAGACGAGTAATCTCTATATATAGCATGGCAGAGACATTGGAGCAGCATTTGCAGTAGTAAAATCCCAAGGCAAGCATTCTGCTGATACATAAGTGAGAAAAACATACCTCCACAAGCCAAATTCAAGTTGACATATATTTCAGAAAAGAAACAATAGCATATCTACATTGGAGTACCTAATGTATTCATACGCTTAATGATGTTTAACTAAAGGATTTACAAGTCTTAATTTAATAAAAAAAATATTCAGGTTTCCCATATCTAGACTATTCTGATAATCAAACCCCAGAGAAGTCTCAAAACCTTAAAAATGATATCAAGAGAACAATAGCACTCAGTTATTCTCTGTCTCTATTGATATACTTAAATCTCACTTGATAAAAATTCCTATATTATTTTTCCATCGTGCTTGTGAGGCTTTTCTTTCTTGACAAATAATCAATGAAATTAAGCATTGTGTTATTTGCAGCAACTAAAATTACCTATTCATGAGATGCAAGGGAAAAAAAAAGCTCGAGTTGCATATGAAAATAGCAGAAAATATTTACACATATGCACATAAAAGAAGATGGAGAAAATAAGATGGGATGGGAGAATTATATCTATTCATCTACATGCCAACAGAACATTTGTCTCAATCACCTGTTCCGTCATTGGCAATATCAACCCCATCAAAGCTAAGGATGACATCAGATGGCTTCAAA
Organism: Fraxinus anomala; assembly: GCA_903798345.1. NCBI lineage: Eukaryota > Viridiplantae > Streptophyta > Magnoliopsida > Lamiales > Oleaceae > Fraxinus > Fraxinus anomala. Next base: position 6,122 of record CAIGRN010088597.1, on the reverse strand, counting down.
ATTTTGAATTCTGGAGCAGTTGGATCGATTCTTCTTATACGAACACCCTTCTGATCAGGTTTCATCCCAATTGACAACCGCAAGTCCGGATTTTCCATCTTCTGCCACTCAACTCCTAGAATAGGGAATCCTGGTACATGAAAGAGAAATATTGCAATTAAATAACTAGGACTCAGTGGAAACTTATTAACTGGGGAAAGACTTGTCAAAAAAGGGCCAAATTGAAACTGATATCTGGATAAACAATGTCATTTTCTTGAGGTAAAGACGAGAAACCTAAGTCATAAATAGTAAATACACAAATCCATCCAAGTATAGGAAGCATTGATCCTTAGCAGAACTTGAGCAACGGTGGATTGTCCACATCAAATTACTTTAACTATTAATCCGATATAAATCATGTTACTCACCTTTCCTTTTGTTAGGAAGATATTTCTATGTTTATGTCCATGTTTAGTACAATTAGTGTATCCTTAAATACCCAGCACAAGGATTAAAATATGATTTTGGTCTATATAGGTATTGAAGATGATTGCTCATTAGTGTGGAAAATGGCAGAATAATTACATTAATAAATTCTGTCTTCCCCCCCTTACCGATTAACAAAAGCTCCTGAAATAATACTGGACTAGCTGGTCATCTTTAAGCCAAAGGCTGGCTAAAACCGGTGTTTTAGTCAGTACGGATTCTAGTAGATCTAGACTTTAATTAACTTAGCTGACTCATTTTTCATCGGAATGAACTCGTTAATATTTCAACAAAAAATAGTGTGCTAGCTCAGAATCTACATTAAATGGTGCATAAAAAGGGTACATGTTGATCAATTTGCGGCTAATGGAGCCAAATCGCATGTACGTAGTTTCCATTAGAGTACATAGGTATTAAGTACAAACGTCTCTTTTGAAAGAAACGTGTATGGCATAGTACACAATCAGTCAATTAGAAGAGATCCACAGACGTGATAGCATTCAATTACGTCAGTCAAAGGAAAGTTGCACAAGTATTGATTAGAAAGCAAAGAGACTATAGTTATAAATATTCTGCTAGGTATGTATGCATCAGATATCATGAATGAAAAGTCAAAATGGTATCTATACGATGACTTCTAGGATTTTCTCTCTCTGAATTCCTTGGATTCCTTATTTTCATATCAGTATATAAATCCCCCACAGCGGAGAAAAGGTTGCACTCCAAAGACAATACCAGTATATGCTCCATTTTTTTCATAATCTTGGATGAAGTGCCTGATGACTGGTGTTGGGATGACATAACCAATATTCTCTGCATCCTCGTGTTTGAGGGATTGAAATGCAATACCGACACAATTTCCCTTGTCATTAAAAGCAGGTCCTCCCGAATTTCCAGAGTTTATAGCGGCGTCTATCTGCAAAAAATAATCAATTTTCACAAGATATTAGTAAAATATTTTGCAAGCTACAAGTTAACATCGTCAAAGTATAAATCAAAGACCTGTAATCCCAGAAGTTCAGTGGACCCATGGACATATGAAAGAATCTCTATGCGTGAAACTACCCCACTTGTCACAGAGATTGTATCACCCCCAATTGGGTAACCCACAACAGTCACTGCATCTTGCAATGCAGGTAAATCGCCAAATTCTAGAGGAGACACCCCTTCCCAGAACTCATCATCATCTACTGCAAGCATAGCTGCAGTATCATATAAACAAAAATCAACATTTTGGATAATAAATACTCTCAGTATTGAAATTGGATAATAAATACTCTAAAGGTTTTGGATAATAAATACTCTCAGTATCTCATTATAGTGAAAAGAAGTGATGTAAAGGTTCTAACTTTCTACCACGCGGAATCAAACCAAGCTAAAATCAACAACCTGATCCACCATCCGTAATCAACTAGTATGAGACATGTTACCGGAAAGTTAAGAGACTAACTTGCCATTATATGGACACTACAATATAATTCCAGACATTGACTTCCCATAATCTCCAAAGATTGTTCAATGACTGATATTAAACTTCAGTTTGACCAGATATTAAAATCAATTTTCAGAAAATTGCAAAGTCGTCCAAAAGGAAACACGTCTTAATAGAAATTTTAAAAACATTAATAACCCAGAGGACAGCATTATTTTCAAGTAATTTGGATGGAAAAACTGGTTGCTTCCACTCTTGATTAGCCATGAATGAAAAAAACTATCAAAACTCGAAACATCTCTAGCCATAGCATTGTCATCCATAGCCGTAGTTCATTTGATAGAATCACATGCAATCATTTCATTTTAGTAAAATAATATCAAGGACAATATTCAATGTTAATCTCACCGATATCACATTCAGTGCCGATGGCGAGCACCGTGGCAACATACTTTGTATCAGAACCTCTTTTCTTCAACTTGACTTGAGTGTAATGCTCCACGGAGTGAGCATTCGTCAAAACCCTCCGACCTTTAATAACAAACCCGCTACTGCTCGAGCTGTACTGCCTTTTCCTCTGCCACGGCAGAGAAAAATTTGGCTCCGTATGAACGCAGAACACCTTCACCACCGCGTCCATCGAGGGGACCACCCTCGCCACCGCGTTCTCTGCAGTGATCAACGCAGTGGCAGCACATCCATTGGCGATAGGAGGAACCGGAACGGGTAAAGTTTTCGAGCTGTCGATTTTGGGAGTCTTCCGAGGGCGGCCGCGGCGGCGATGGGGTGTGGAGGACGGAGGATGAGTGGGGTCAATGAGCTCAACGTTATTGACGGAAAAGATAACGTCATTGGCTGCTGGGGTGGGCGAGGAGGTGGTGTCGCTTACGACAGTGGTCACCGGCGATCGGTTTTTTGGCCGGCGGCCGCGCTTCCGCTTATGCTTGGTTACGCTGCACATACTTCAATTGGAATTGAGAAATGTGGATTTTGGTCCCAATTTGAAGAGAAAAACCGACTTTAATAGAGGGAAAGGTGCGTGGGGGTTTTGACCATCTACGACATCGTTTATGTTTTAAGCATATGAACGACATTGTCCCGAGATCATGTTACACGTATATAAAGGTTGAAATAATATTATATAGCACAATTAGGATTATAACCCTAATTTAAATAGCATTAGATGATATGTCAAATAAAATGTGAAATTAAATAAGTCATTTAATTATATTTATCATTTAATGACACATTGACATCATTTAGACTGAGGTTGAATTTCAGTTGGTTAAATAGCATTACTCTGAAAGTTGAAACATTAAGCCTCTGTTTGGTAGGCATTTTTGTGGAGATAATGTATTTTTTTTGTTGATATGATGGAGAATATGTAGTTGAAAAATAAAGAAAAGTTATTGATATGATGAAAAATATTATTTTATTGAAAAATGTGTAATTGAAAATGAGTAGAAAAATGAGAATGAAAAATATAATGTGGCTCAAACATGTTGCATCCATATGAGTTAGCAGATTTTTGTACAATGATATTAACAACGGGGTTTTAAATCAGTTGTCAGATTTTTTATATTTACGGGAGTCTTATTTTAATGATTAGTCAAAGTTGAACATATATTGCACGTTATTCTGAAATAATTTATAAGTGCTGTAAAAATAATATTTTATATCAGTTTGTTGAGGGGATTTGATGAATTTCAAACGAATTAAAAAAAAATTAGGAAATAAATTTAAGAGAAGAAAATTATATCATCAAAACTCAACTTCTATTATTCAAATTTTTTTTATAATGAAATACTACAAATGAGTCACTTTTTTATATTTTATTTGGTACATAAGAATTAATTGTCGATATATGAATTTAAATATTCATTAAAATTTTAGATGCATGAATAGAAATGAATTCATTTATAATAATTTTGGATTCATGTAGATCAAAATTCATCAAATGAAAATTCATTTAATCTAAATTAATGTAAATGTTAATTAATTGATGATTGATAATATGAAATTCATACGTGACAATAATTTTATAATATTATTGCATCTTGTAAAATTAAAAGTAAGATATTATTGAAATAATTTGTAGTATGGTTAAAATTGTCCAAAAAATAATTATTACTTGAAGTAATATTTAATATATTATTTATATGATTCAGTTTTTTTGTGATAATGAAATACTACAAATGAGCAACATTTTTATAATACATTTGGTAAATAAAAATTAATTTTTAATATATGAATTAAAATACCCATTCAAATCTCTAAATACATTAATAGAAATAAATTAATTTATAATAACTCTAGATTCATGTAGATTATGTATTGTTGAAAAGTTGTAGATTATATAAAATATGTAGTTAAATTTAATTGTTAGCTTTAATTTATATTAAAAAACATTTAAAAAAATTTATCAAACAGGGGCATATTTGGCTGACCTGAGAAGTATGTTACCAAAAGTAAACTTCAAAATATTTTTGCAGAAGGATAGAAGGTCTCTGTAATTGTCATGTACCTGAGAGAAAGTTTGTCTAATTTGCTGTTACATTTATTCTCGACGTGTTCCTTAATATTCGAACTGTTCATAAATTAGATATTTAATTTTTTGTCAATTTGCAACATATTTGTTAATCTCGATTTGTGCACGGACGATGTGGTCAGCGGATCTCAACTTCACTCACGTACATTCGTATATTTCATTTATTTGGGTGTGGGACCGAGAGATGAGAGCCACAATTATGTTCAGGCACTGGGGATAATAATAGAGAATAAATAAGAGAGCAATATCACTATGATTGTTTAACGTTGCATTACTCTCAAATGGCATAAGGGGTGAGCTTTTATTTATGGTAGAAGAAATGGAAGAGATTAAATGATTATCGTTGCATGAGAGACATATGGCCTCATCTTCACAATCAAGGCGAATTGCCATAGACATCATTTCATCAATTATGAGTTTAGGAGTATTAAATGATTCCGAAAAGTAGTCAACCTATGATCTAGGCTTGACATTTGAAAAGTAGACATACGAGTTGATAGGGTTAATGTACCTCTAGGGGAGGTACATTTATGTGCCTAAAGCCTATTCGATTTGGTTGGGCGTTGCAGCTTTTCACATCCTCACCTTGTNACATACGAGTTGATAGGGTTAATGTACCTCTAGGGGAGGTACATTTATGTGCCTAAAGCCTATTCGATTTGGTTTGGAGTTGCAGCTTTTCACATCCTCACCTTGTCCATGGAAAATTCGACATCTTCATGGGAGTTCAACGGAGTGCATCATTTCGACAACGTAAGGGCCTCGGATAGTTCAAGTAGGATAATGATGGGAAGCGTGGATCTAAGTTCCCTATTACGTAGCGCCACATGGCCTTTTCTCGGAGGCTCATTGGATGAGGCACAACAATAGCCCGAAATCCAAGAGTGTGAATATTCATATAATGCATGAACTTTTAAATTGAGTTACGTTACACATGTTATGTTATGTGTTGATCTGCCATTAGGGTTCGTTTGATTGCAAGGATTGAATTTGGGTGGAACAAAAATGAATTATATGGAATTGAATTGTCTATAATTTGTTTTAGTGAGAATTATCAATTAATTGTGTTTGATTTGTATAATTTTTCACCGGAAAAATATTGAAATTTTGAATCTTTTAGTGTTCGTTTGACTTTTTTTCATGAAAATTGTCAATTAAAGGTATATAATTTATTTTCATTGCCAAAAAAATTAAATAAAAAAAAAACTGCCTAAAAAACCAATTTTCACCAAAGTGGTGGAAATTGATTTACCTCAAAAGGTAAGAAAATATGGCAAACCAAGAAAAGGTAGAAAACCAATTCCCTGAAAAATGTTTCATATCAAATACTATAAAAAGTGGAAAATGACAAAAAAATTTTCATCTTCTATGAAAAACTTATCCTATCAAACAGGGTTAGAGAAGTTATTTTGTTTTGGCTGAAATTGTGTTGTTGGGGGTGACCCTTCAATTGTGAAGAGAGAGAGAGTGACACAATATTTTAGTTGAAGCTTACACAAAGCACACAACGAATTCTTCCTGACCAATCTAATATTTTGGTGAAAAGACATTTTTTCTTAGTTGCCTAGGTGCCATGTTTAATCAACTAGAATACTTCTTTCTAGCGTTGTTTTGCTATTCAGCCTATTCTTCGTGCAGATGTATACTGATATAGGATGACATCAGTAATTACCC
>CAIGRN010088584.1:0-12806 GCA_903798345.1 Fraxinus anomala | reverse complement strand
GGTGTCAAAATTAATTAATTCAAAACTTTAGGGGGTAAAACTTAAAATTTTAAAACTTTTGGGGCCAATTAGAACAAAATCAGAACTTTGAGGGCTTTAAATACAAAATTCAGAACTTAAATGGCCCAAATTAATTAATTTTAAAAATCCAAGGGCTGGATTATTAAAACCCACAACCTTAAGTCTCAATTTGAATGAACTTTAAACTTTAGGGATTGAAATATAAAAAATTAAATTTTATAATTGCAACCCTAATTTTGTCAAAATTAGTCACTGCATTGGAGTGATTGAAGTGACTGATTTTGGGATTTTTTTTTGTCTTTTGTCATTTGTTTTTGTTCTTGCTAAAGTTCACTGTAATTTGCTCTCTTTTATAATTTGTGCCTTATTCTTGGTACTCGTGGTTGTCACCGTGGAGGCGACATTGGATGTCCTCTTCTATTACTTTTTCTTGTTCTTGGTGCTTTGAGATTTCCGTCGTGGAGGCGATGATAGTGTTGATGAATTTATGGAAGATGATGAAGTTTGAGAGTGGGTGGGTGGGTGGGTGGGTTTTAATTTTATTTTTAAAATTTTTATTTAATTATTATAATTGTGTTTGTAGTAAAAAAAATGTGTATTTACCATTTTACCCTTTTAAAGTCGATCAAAATATTGTCAAAGTCTACTTTTGTGGTAATCTAATGGTCAAATTGAACGGAATGTCTGTCCTCTTACTGCAACAAAAGTAAAGGTTGGGATCGTGGATAGTACAAATAAAATGTTTGGGTAAAATTTGAAAAAAAAAAAGTGAAAGATTTAGAATCGTTGCTGCAATTATCCCTAAATTATTTCCCATACTTATTTCAAGTAGAATGAATTATGCTTAGGGATGACGTCGTAACTCTGCTTTGCATTTAGAGAATTTAGGTAAGCATTCGTGTTAGAACCTGTCCCAAATATTATTTTTATGCTTTTAAATCTAAGCTTCTGTTTGGTGCATATTAAAATTAGATTTTTAGCATATTTTGATAAAAGTTGATAAAATGTGTTGTTAAAAAATTGTGAGCCCCATAAATTATGTGGTTAAAATTAATTGCCAATGGATATTGAATACTAAGATAAAATACAAGATGTAATCCAACGCGGAATCTATATTAAAAATGGGTAGGTTATCTAGAAAATTAATTAATTATTTTTGTTTATTTTTAATATATACATTTTCATGTATTTTTCGAATTTTTGGGACAACATAAGTTGAATATTTAAGGCTTTAACATGAAGAGATTAGAATTGACAGTTTAATATTGTTGTTGAACTTTGAATTGGAAACATATAATTTTGAAGGAAAGAAGGAAATGAATTGAGTATTGTACATAATAATTAGTTTGTTGGGTAAAATTGTGAGTTTTCACTAGACAAATATCAACTATTGTAGTCATTTGTGAGACAGTAGGTCAAATCTCAAGTTTGTTAGGCAAATTTTGAATTTGTTGGACAAATCTTGAGTTTGCTATGCAAAAATCAAGTATATTAGGCAAATCTCGAGTTGCAATGCAAACTCATGTTTGCTTTACCACCTAATTTCAAATGCATATAATTTTTGATCTACAGCTTCAAATTGCATTCCATTTATTTTTAATCTTGAATTCTAAATTCAATTATCTTTTCAATGATATACTATTTGCCATACTAAAATATCTCAAATAAAAGTCGTGTACTAATATTCTTACGTGCTTTGCATGTAGGTTCCTCATTTTGCTAACATGACGAACATGTGGGAAAATTAATACGTAACTTTTGCTAGACAAATAATATACTATTGGAAAGAAAACTGAATTTAGAATTTAATACAAGAGAGAGCGCAATTCACAGTAGTAGATCAAATATTATGCACATTCAAAAATAGGCAGCTGTGAAAACTATGGATTATTGCAATAAATTTGAGATTTGCCTAGCATACTCGACTTTTGCATAGTAAACATGATATTTACTCAGTAAATTAGACCTGTCCAGTAAACTTGAGATTTTTCGTACCAAACTCGTAATGTAACAAGCTAACTCGCCATATGTTTTAAGAATTTGATATTTGCTAGCGAAAAACTCCTTATTTCGCTCATCAAATTAGAGATTATGTACAACACAGTTCGAAATACCATTTCATTTCTTCACAAATTCTATGTTTCAAATTCACAGTTCAATCACAGTATCGAACCACAAGTTCTTCTCGACCTATTAACACGATATCTTTTTGACATTTATTGTCCTAAAAAGTCGAAAATACACGGAAATATGGACATTCAAGATCACCAGAAAATCAAACAAGAAGAAGAAGAAACAAACGAAAAATCAACACCTACTTCTCCACATTTATGAATTAGACATTGCCCAACATTTTTCCAAGAAACAATGCACAAGAAACATCTAATGTACACAACAAACAACAACATTGCAGATTAGAGTCATTTAATATTGACCATTCCAATTTTTTCTTCGTCGGAGAAATTACGAGTATTGATTTCCTCTTGTTTCTGTTCCATAGGTGGGTTTTTGGATTTGGTTTCACAAGGGAGACAATATTGAGGATTTTAGTTTTAGGATGTAAATTGGGTTTAAACAATATAGGTGTTAGTCCTTTCAGGGCATAAATGGCTATTGTAATAGGTTAATTATATTCACAAACTATACCATATTTTAATTGCAATGAAAATCTCTAATTTTATTTATTTATTTTTTCGTAATTTTGTCCCTAACTTTTTTGTCATATTTTTATTCTCAACCTCTATTGATTAGCACACTTCCTCTTTGGTAACGGTTAACAAATTCGTTTTGAAAGAATAAAAAGACTCATTTGTCCATCATGTTTTTAAATAAGAAAGATAAGCAACAAACTCAAAATTTCAACAAAATATTTTCTCCATGCTAACAAAATATTTGAATAGACATTTTCACTAGAGATAAAGATGTGCTAATTAATTAAATGTTAAAGATAAGAATCCAACATATAAAGTCAAAAACTAGTACCAAAAAGAGTGAAATTGGGAACCTTCACTATAATAAAAACATGACATAATTAATAAAAGTAGATCATGAGTATAATTACACTTTTAAATATCTATCTGCCATAAGGGGTAGATTTATCTATTTTTACTAAAATTTTAATCATGGATGCAAATATTTTAGGGTGCGTTTGATTTACTATTTTCAAGCTATTTTCAATTTTGAAAAACATACAAATTTTTTTTGTTTGGTATTTTTAAAAATACTTTTTCGAAAATAAGGTTAAACTTATAACATAAAACTAAAAAAAATCATTTTTGAGCTTTTTGAGTGTTTTAAGTGAAAGCAAACACATGGGAAATAGTGTTCAAATAAAAATTTAAAATTCAAAAATTATAAAAAAGAAAAATATAAAATTCTATAAAAATAAAATTCAAAATTCAAAAAAATATATCATAAATTCTCAACGAATTTTTTTTAAAAATAAATTATAAAAATATAAAAAAGAAAAATTCTAAAAGAAAATTAAAATTCAATAAAAAATCTAGAAAAAATTATAAAGAAATTAAAAATTAAAATAGTTCAACTCTTAATAGTCATTTACAAAAAAGAGTTCTAAAAAATATATTTAAACAAACAAATATAAACAATTCAATACACGTCATTAATTTTTTTTTAATTTTATTTTCTATATTTTGTCAAGTTAATTTATTATTAGATTTTATATTACTTTTCTAGCACGAAAAATATTTGAAGATTAACCAAATTTAAAATGTAGATAGTACTTTATAATATATTAAAATAATTTTTTTCTATTCTACTAGATAATCAAATTTCGTGGAATAAAATATCATAAAATAATTTTTCAAAATTCCAAATCAATTGTATTTTCAAGTTTTCGGTTGAAAATGAATTCAATACTCAAAATTGAAACAAAAATCATATAGACCCTTAAATTTTGATCAATTTTCAAAATAGTGTCAAAATTGGACATTTCTCGCAATTTCTTTTTATTTAGCCTGGTTTGTGCCCCATTTTTTGGTATAATAGATTTCGAAATAGTGATAAAATCGTGTACTCGCGAGCATCGCGAACCCTGCTCTGAACTCTGCTGATTCCGACGTCATCCCTTTGACTCATGGTCATGGACCACATGGGTTACCTCCCCTACCCTCTAGTGCTTCTGACCCATGCATGGGTCTAGCCCAATTCTGTCCAAAACTTGATGAATTTATGGGGAAAATTAGGGTTCTATGCAAAAAATTCGGTACTGACCAATTTAATGAATCTATGTTGCTGCAAATGTTTAATTCGATGAGGGAATAATCAATTGAGGTTAGTAATTTCATGGGTAATCAACCAATTGATCCAATTAACACCAATATAGGTGAATTGATTCTACCAAGTGAAGTCGTGCGTGATGGTTGTGTTGATGCTGTAATTGATGATGGTTTTGATGTTTTTATTGCAAATTCAACCAACACACCACTACAATTGAAGGTAAAAATATCATGGGTACATTGCCAATTGAAAGAATCGAGGCTCAATTGAATTCCAATTTCATCTCTTCACATACGGTAATTGAGATTCCTTCAATTCCTAAATTTGGTAGTTTGGTTTCTACAATTGATAAGCACCATCAACACAGAATTCTGCTCCTACCACTGCACCATTGATGTCCATGCAATCGGACAATATCTCGATGAAAATTTCCTCTAACTTTGAACCCCCTCCACGGGTATCACTCAAAAGAGATCATGCCACATCCAAAATGTGTAATGGACCTCAGCTTCGGACTAAGCAGACCAGAAATGTGAAGAGTGGGTTGGATTCCCCCTTGCAGGATGTCTCACGCACTGTCGCACGCGCCACTGATCCTCCGACGTGTGACACCCGCGTGCGCATAAGTGCTGATGTTCCCAACGCTCCGAGCTCATTTAGACCATCTGTTCCTTCATCTAGGATTTCTTCTGCTACTCAGGCTCCTCGATCATATGCTGATGTACTTAATTGTCGACCAACTATTACTTAGGCTGAAAGAAGTCAGAAAAAATTATTTGCGCATGTTCTTCGAGCACCCGAAGATTCCAGGCATCACAGTTTGGTTTCTAAAGAACCATACATCCATCATAGGGAGCCTATTATCTTCTTTGATGAGGTTGATGAATAATTTCTGGTAGAGGCTTAGAAGTTTACCCTTGTTGGTAAATTTCTGCATCGCAAACCTTCTATGATCAAAGTACGCGAAAATTTTATGCGTTTTGGATTTTTTGGCAATTATGAGATAGGTCTTATTGATGATGTACACATTATAATTCATTTGGTGCACGAGGATGATTATTTACGAGTATTCCTCAAACCTACTTGGTATATTGATGGTTATCCTATACGGCTATTTAAGTGGACCCCCAACTTTACTCCACAACACGAGGCTCCTATTGCTCCTATCTGGGTATCATTTTCCTTACTGCCTATTCATTTTCAGGCTAAGAGCGCATTACTTGCTATAGCCAAAGCCATTGGGCTTCCGCTTCGTATTGACGAAGCCACTTCTGACCTTAGACGACCAAGTGAAGCGAGGGTTTGTATTGAAGTTGATTTAGAATGTATATTCCCTGATCGAGTGTGGATAGAAAGGGAGAAGAGGAGAGGATATTGGCAGCCTATGGTGTATGATAAGGTGTTGGACTTTTGCTTTCATTGCAGACACTTCGATTATCTGGATGCGAATTGTTCTAGTGGCTCCCATTCTACTCCTCCATCTGTGGTCCTAGGTATTGGTGACCTAAATCATAGGCCTAATCCAGTTCCGATCAAAGAGAATGGTGTGACAGCACCTCGTATGAGGTGGACACCTATTAAGAGAAATCAAAGGAGACAAGACATTACATCATAAATGATTTCTCATTCTACTGCTCAAACTGTTACCATTATTGCTCCTATTATTCCCGTCACTACAGTTACCACATCACAGACAGCTGCTAACTATATGGCTCCTAGTCTTTACATTGCTCCACCTGTTATTAGCAATATTGCTACGCATATTACTAGCTTTCTACCATCATATCATTCTACAGTTGCTCCCATTAGGGTGGATACTCAGAGTTCTCCTATTATTACATCAGCTCCTCATTTAGGAGTCCAGTCTCTGGACTCCATCAGCAGTGCACCTATGATGGTTAGTTCTACATATTTTGATCCTCTTTTGGTGGATATGTTAGAGAGGCCACGGGGTTATATGGAGTATGATGTTCCTCTTATCTCTGCACATCGTCAGCAGAATATAAAGGCTTTCGTATCTACAGATCAGTTAGATTCTGATGTTTTTTCTCATATTGAAGTTCATAATCAAGGTTCATATCGTTGATCTTCTACTGATGACTTGACAGGCATGGTTGGTAGGGCAGATGAAGATGATTTTGTCCCAGTTGGTCGAAAAAGAAATGTGAAAGCCACTATTACTTCAATTTCTAGGATGGTGACCAGGAGTCAGTCATAGGATACCCCTTCACGCACATCTAGATGAGTACCATCATATGGAATGCAAGAGGTGTAGCTAGTATAGCTACTCGCCGGCGCCTGAAGAGACTTATACAGCTCCATCAGGTTTATTTCTTGGTTATACTGGAGCCTTTTGTTCTTCAGCATAAATTTGCATATATTCGATGATATATGAGCTTTGACACAAGAGTTCAGAATGAGTCGAACAAGATCTGGTTATTTTGGAACGTGGGGACTGCTATTATTGTTATTGTTGATCATCTCCAGTTCCTTCACGTTAGAGTTGAGGATCCCAGACTAGCACATCCCATCTATCTGACTCATGTCTATGTTTCATGTAACGTAGCTATCAGGAGGGATTTGTGGGGGTCTTCACCACATTTCCCTCGATATGGACGACTCTTGGTTAGTTCGTGGAGACTTTAATGTGATTACACATGATGGTGAGCGCACTGGTCATAATACTCGTGATCGAGGCACTACTACTTTCTCTGATATGATGTTAGATTGTGGTTTAGAGGATGCTGGTTTTCTTGAGAATCGGTATACTTGGTCCAACGACCGAGTCAGAAAGCGACTGGATAAGGTACTCATTAATTCTACAGCTGCAGCATTCTGTCAACAGCTTACAGCGAGGCACTTGAATAGGATTTCATCTGATCATTCGCCTTTATTACTTCAGCGGGTTTCTGACGTGATTTGGGGCTTAGACCTTTCAGATTCCTCAACGTTTGGACCAAGCATCATGATTTTTCATCTTATGTCGCTCAGAAGGGTCGCTCCCTACTTATCTTATGGGGATGACTGTTCTTTGGGAGAAGTTCTTTAGGCTGAAACAGGGACCTTGTTGTTGGAATATACATGTTTTTAGAGATATTTTCCAACGGGTGCGAGATGCTGAGGATAGGGTGGATAAGGCTGAGACAGTATATGATAGAGACCCTACACCGGAGCATCGTGACCTATTACATCATGCACAAGCAGTTTTGAATCGAACCTTATCTTTTAAGGAAGGTTTTTGGAAGCAAAAGGCCAGTTCACATTTGGTATGTAAAGGTGATCACAATACTTGTTATTTCCATTAGATGGTTCAAGGACGTATGATGAAATCACGTATTAGGTCCATCAGGACGCAGGTAGGGAAGTCTTAGCTGCTCCTGCTGACATTCAGACTTCAACTATTGCATTATATCAGGATCTTCTATCTGTTCCTACACAACCATTGGACCACATTCGTTCTAATATCATCCCCAGGCTTTTGACGGAGGATGATAATTTGGCACTAAACCACATCCCTTTGATTCATGAGATTCGGGAGGCGGTGTTTAGTATAGATGCTGACAGTGCTGTCAGACCGAATAGATTCTCATCCCTATTCTTCCAATATTGTTGGGACATTATTCAAGACGATGTATATAGGGCAGTCTTGGACTTCTTTGACGGCGGGCATCTTTTACGGGGTTTTGCTGCTGCTACTATAGTATTGCCCCCTAAGAGAAATGGTGCTTATAGATGGACCGACTTCAGACTTATCAGTTTATGTACAGTGTTCAATAAGCTATTAGTAAGCTTTTGAACACTACATTCAGTACACTGTTACCGCGCATTATCTCTCCACAACATAGTGGGTTATTCATAGTAGCTTAATTGGGAAGAATGTTCTATTGGTTCAGGAGCTTCTCCATACTTTGGATGATAGAATGGGAGGGGTAACACTATGTTGAAACTAGACATGNAGTGGGTTCATTCCTGGTCGCCTAATTGGGGACAATGGTCTATTGGTTCAGGAGCTTCTCCATACTTTGGATGATAGAATGGGAGGGGTAACACTATGTTGAAACTAGACATGAGTAAAGTATATGATCGCATGGATTAGAGCTTCATTTATTTTGTATTAGAGGCATTTGGAATTGATCGGATCTGGATCGATAGGATTAGGCGGTGTATCTCGGTGTGTTGTGTTTCTGTACTCCTAAATGGTCGCCCATGTGGTTTTTTCCATCCTCACAAGGGCTCAGACAGGGAGATCGTATCTCACCATCCTTGTTCATCATAGCTGTAGATTACTTCTCAAGCCTGCTCACTTAGAGGTTTCAGGAGTATCCCAGTATGTGTTGTCGACATGAAGGTAGTACTCTTGTCTTACACCTTTCATTTGCTGATGATATGATCATATTTGCCAACGGCCAGAAATAGTCTATCAAGAGGATTCTTGGTTGTCTAGAGCATTATTAGGGGGGTCTCTGGTCAGTTGGTGAATAGGGACAAGAGCAGACTCATACTACCCAAACGGGCATCTATTAGTCAAATCAAACGATTGGAGATTTCGATTGGTTTTTGATACCAGCAGTCGTTCACTTATCTGGGAGTCCCTTTATTTAATGGAGCCAAAATGAGCTTCATTTATGATGACCTTATCCAGAAGGTCAGGAACAGGATCTCAGGTTAGGCTTTACGACTTCTATCAGATGGGGGCCATATTACTTTGTTGATGTTAGTGCTTTCATCCATACCATTACACCTTCTCCAGATCATGTAGCTCCCTAAGGCTATCCTGAAAAAACTTGAGAGCATCTTTGCGCGATTCCTGTGGGATTCCAAAGAATAGGCGGAAGTTTACATTGGCGCAGCTGGAATGAGATTTGTCTTCCTACTGATGATGGTGGTTAAGGCTTTAGGAGATTGCAGGATGTGGTGGACACCTTCTCCATGAATCTTTGCGCGATTCTTGTGGGATTCCAAAGAACAGGTATGATGTTTACATTGGCGAACATGGAAGGAGATTTATTTTCCTACTGATGAGGATGGTCTAGGCTTTAGAAGATCACAGGATGTGGTGGACACCTTCTCCATGAAGCTCTGGTGATTGTTACGTTCTCAAATATCTCTTTGGGCCCAGTTCTTACAGAGCAAGTATTGTATGGGGACACACCCTTTATTTGCAGCAGTTCTTTACTCAGCTTCTCCTATCTGGAAGATGCTGAAATTAGTTGGACCCCGAACAGAGGCATACATTGCATGACACCTTGGTGTATATCAGATTTTCCTTTAGCATGATTACTGGATTGGTAAGACCACATTGGCATCCCTATTCCCACACTGGCAGTACACATCTGCGATGGTGCAGGATTTCTTTGATGATACTGGGTAGGATATTGAAAGTTTTTTACTGGTTCTTCATTCTCTTATGGCGGAGCAAATATGGGCTACACCTTTATGTGCAAATGCCCCCGGATCGAATTGTTTGGCGAAATACATCGGATGGTGGCTTTACTACCAAGTCCGCATGGCAGATCGTACGTTCTTGATGCCAGTAATAGGATTCATACTGATTATTATAGAGCTCCATTTTGTCTGTCACCGTCTCATTCTTCTGCTGGAGACTATGGTAGGACCTCATTCCAGTAGATGTGGTTGTTCGAGGGAGGATTGGATACCGTTGGCTTCTCGTGTCAGTGTTGTTCCGAGACTGAGACTATCAATCATATTTTCACTGGTAGTAGCATCTCCAATCAGGTATGATAGCATTTTGGGGATATTTTTCAGATACCTATGAGTTCAAGAGAGGGAGTCAAACAGAGATTCCAGAGATTGAGGTATTATGGACATTATGTTCGTTGTGGGCACATTCGCATTATTGTTGCTCTACTGATATTTTGGTACCTATGGACCGCAAAAAATGATGCGAAGCATATGGGGATTCGCATAAGAGCCAGATATATCATTTGGAGGGTCTATCGTGTGATCTTTTTTTCATATGGGAGGACTGTTTCGAGTGGTGCATTGGCGAGAGGATTTGATAGTTGCACCCATATTTGGTATTTTTATGAACCCCCTTCCCGATCTCCCCCTATTCTAGTTTGGTGGTGTACTCCATCAGTTAGATCTATCAAGATCAAGGATGGTTTTGCGAATGGAGGGGCATCATCAAAGACCACGCATGACACTGTATCAGGGCTTTCTCAACTTCGTATGGACCATGTTTGATATTAGAGGCATAGCTCCGGGCTATTGTTAATGGAATTTTACTAGCTCATGGACTGGTTTTTCAGCGATTTGGGTGGAGTCTGATTCTACAGTATCTATTCACTGCATCACTAGAGGAGGACCATGGACTATTCAGGGCATACTCAAAAGTATCACAGATATCATATCCTTCGACAGAGATACAGTAAACAGGTTGCAGATGCTTTTGCTGCGGAGGGTCGAGATCATCGACGATATCAGATATATGGACTACATGACCTACCCCGGCATATTAGGGCACTAGTACAAATTGACAGACATGGATTACCCTGAATAGCCCAGTGCCAGAGTTCGATTTTTATTTTTACTTCCAATTTTTATGTTTGCCTTAATTTACATTAGTTCTTATTGTAAAGGAAGTAATACTTCCTTATTTATTACTTTAATCTTCGTCATTTACTTTTACGGTAAGGGAAGTAGTACTTTCTCATTTATTGCTTTCATTATTTTCATGTAACCACGGTATTCCCCGCCACAAGTGATGACAGATTAATAAAATCTCGAAGGTACTGCTCTCCTTTAATAAAAAAATACTTTATTATGTGAATATATGATTGAAAATGAATTTTAAAAAAATAGGTTTTTGGACTTTCTAAAAATATTAATGTACTCAATCAAGGCTTTTATAGATTTTTGAAAAATCTTTAAAAGTGACGATAATTTTTTAAATTTTTCTATAAGTTTTGGAGTATTCAAATTGTTATTATTTTTAAAAACTTTCAGAAAAGTGTCTAGAGTACTAATTTTTTATTGACAGCATCAAAATAAAATCTTAATATTTGTCTCATGCATCCCAAGATTTTGAGAGACTTTCAAATATAAAAAAAAATAAATTATATATATATTATTTTATTTTATTTCTTTCAATATTTTTTGTGTATTGATTTTTTGTTTATTCTTTAAAGGTATGTCATATTGACGATACTGAATATTATATTTTTTTATTTATTATTTATCAAAGAATAATGAAATGTATGTATGTATATGTATGTACGTATGATACACTATAATATGTGGTGTAATCAATTTTAAAATCAACCATTATCTCCCACCATGTATTGTAGTGTGCAATATCATATACATAATTGATCTCCTAAGTGCTGATATTTAGTTTATGTTAAGCACTAGATGTTGTTGTACACAACAATATGTGGTGTAATAAATTTTGTAACCAACCATTATCTTTTACTACCTATTGTAATGTGCAATGTTATATATATACACATATGTTTGTGTGTGTGTGTTTAGCCCCTGTTTTACAATGATTATTTGGAAAAAAATAAATAAAATTTTGAATAGTATTTTTGAGGAAAATGTGTGGTTAAAAGGTAGAGAAAAATTTTGAATTTGCGTGCGAAATATTTTATTATGTGAAAGTGAGATTGAAAATGAGTATGTAGGAAAAATATTTTTCAAATAATAGTTATTAAATATGGACTTAAATTATTATTTATTTCATTAAGACACATAAATTTTATTCTTTTAAAAATATTCTTTATTAAATTGGGAGGAGAAGAGAAATTGCATGAACCCTTAAATGTGAGAATTTCACATTATTGCACTAACTATGTCTCATGTGAATTCTATTTTAAATAAAAGTTTTCAAAATTTTTTTGAATTCTACAAAACTTTATAAAAGTTTTAAAATGAAAGTTATTAGAAGTCTAAAAAATACTTTCACTAATTTCATAGAAAATTGTAAAATTTCATGAAATTGAAAATAGTCATATGTTGAAAAAAGTCTATAAAAGTATCTAAAAGTTTGACTTGATTACACCCCATTAATCTCCGCTAGTTGTAATATCTAATGCTCTTGTTGTGCAGTGGAAAAATGTTTATTTTTCTTAATTATTCGACCAAAAAAAAAAAAAAAGTTTTCCTTGTTTACATGTTTCAATGAAGACTCTAAAACAACAATAATAATTGTACTACATGTACATCACAAATTATAAATTTGTTTATCAATAAATAATATGATAAGTTATGATTGAGTCAAAATTTCACTAATCAACTAAATGGTGACCTTGCTCAAATAAAATTTTTAATAAGAAATATATAATCATCTATGAAATGAAATTTTTAATAAGAAATATATAAAGTCATCACCTCTCGTATGAAAAACCCAAACCAGAACCTAAACGGCCAAACCTAAAACCACAACTCAAGGGAGGAGGAGAAGAAAATTCGAATCCCAATCTGTTTAGAATACCATTGGTATAGTATAATTGGTCGATGCTTCTATCTGAGGAGGGCCAATCTTTTGTTAAATGCTTTGTTTCTGTCACATGTCTTCTTCAATA
>CAIGRN010088575.1:0-14088 GCA_903798345.1 Fraxinus anomala | reverse complement strand
ATCAAATCAGCATGTAAACTTTGCTTTACCAGCCATATACACATTTAGGGACGTGGATGTTGAAGAAATAGCCACTATTGGTCTCATAGAGTAACATCTATTTTCGTAAGCTTCCAGTTGAGCTAGTCAGATCGATGTCCTATATAAAATATATCACATTCTTCTCAATCAAAGCATGTAAACATTCCTCAAAACATACATTAGCAAATCTAAGACTGTTGGATTACGGCCAAATTACCGTGATCGAAAATTCACATTTAAGCACTCATCGCCAACAAATTTAAGTTCATAAAATGTGTGAAATTTTTTAAGCTAGAATTTAGAGAGCAGCAAATCCAAGAAGAAACCTTGAGAGAAATTCAATATGATTGATAGAAAAAACTGATTTGAATACGGTACACAAAGTCAGCATTTATAGACACATAATGACTACTAACCAACTAAACTAAAAATTATAGTTGTATAATGGATTCTAGCTCACATGCTAACTGTCTAAACTAAGAGTGTTTTTGATGCACATTAAAATGGAAATAATGCATTTTTTTTTTTTGTGATGTGATGTGATGGTGAATATGTGGTTGAAAAAGAAGGAAACGTTATTGATATGATAAAAAATATTATTTTATTGAAAAACGTGTGGTTGAAAATGAGTAGAAGAATGAGAATGAAAATAAGAATGAGAGCTAACTAAACAGTCAACAGAATTCAGCACCAGAATTCAGACTGAGGTTTCTTTCCTTCGCTTCTTGAGCCTTCAATTCCAAGGCTTCTATATGAGATTGTAGGTTCCAATAAAATGAACTAAACACAACCAGAAGTGCAAACTAGTGCCAAAACAAACATGTTGAATAATGAACAGTAACAAACCATTAGAAAATCACAAGTAAAATGAGAGATCACTTCAAACTAGAAAAATCAGAAAATGTATGTATATAATTCCAACAATGCCTCAGAAATGTCGATAACAAATTTCGCCCTTCATTCTTAGCAAAGGAGTTCACACTCGTCTGTATAGAGTACTCAAGTCTATATCAGGCGAATTTGAATAGTGGAAGAAAAGAGCCTCTTCGGATCTAAAGCTACAACAAAGAGTTCGTGCAGTCAATTGAGTGGTGGCCCAATAATGCGTGTTGAAATGTACGCTTTGAACTCGAATTTATGTCACTATTTTGACTGCCATTATTTCAAAACTTTCATTCTAGGCCTTCATTTTTGGCCATTAAAATCTTTTAGAGTAAAAAAATGAAACGCGATTTCGAACTTGAACACTACCAAAAATATAAGAAATTAGCAAAAAAGATATAACAAAAAATTACACGTACCTTAAATTACCTAAGAGATGTGCTTGGTGTTCTGAACAAGATTTTTAAGGGAACGTGTCATTTTCTTGGGAGTCGACAAAAAAATAAATAAAAATAAAAAATACAACAATTATAGAGGGGGCTTAGGCTGCACCTGTAATTGTTGTCAAACAGAGTCAAAATTGGACTATATTGCGATTAGACTTATTAGTCAATTGAGTTATTCCCCTTATACACGGAAAATTGTACAAGGGGCTTACGGGTGCTGACAACACTTGTAGTAGTTGTATTTTTTTAATTTTTTTTGTCAATTCCCAATGAGAAAATGACACCTTTTATAAAAATCATGTACAACTTTTCCCATTACATCAAGCTCGTCTCTTAGGCAATTTAAGGTCGGTGTAAGTTTTTTGTTATATCTTTTTTGCTAATTTGTTATATTTTTTGTGGTGTTCAAGTTTTTGAAAACTTGTTTCAATTTTTTTACTCTAAAAGGTTTTTGCAAGTAATATGAAGGTTATGGCTTACTAGCTATAAAAGATAACCAAATGTTTGAAAATAGGGGTGGCAACGAACTAGTCCATTGATTCAGGCTTGTCTAACGTGTAGAAGTAGATATGATGCTTGACTTGACCTTGGGACAGAGCTGCCCCTGCCCAATGTGAGCAATGATCGTATTATAAATGTTGTCAATTTTACCTTACAAGTAAACGACATCATATATACGTAACATATGATGAGTAAAGTATCGAATCCATGATCATTTATCATTACTTATTAACTTTAAATAAACATAGCCCTAATCAAGAAAAAAAAAACAGTAAAGTTTATAAACGTAACTAATTATCTACGAAAATGAGCAATTGAAATTAAGCAACAAAAGTCTTGAAACTTAATCAAATCACAAAATACTCTAGGATCCCTAGTCCACCGTTGTTAATCAACTTTAACCCTAAGCTACCCATTATTTATAATTCTATTTTACGAAAACAATCAATATTCCTTATATATTAATTTTCTCTCACAAGATAAATTAATCCAATTTTTATCTATGATCCAAAATGCTCCCACATTTAAGCTGATGCAATCCGCCAGCGACCGTGACCAAATTGATTGGATATCCGCGAGCAGTATATGCGAAGTGTGGTTCAACTTTAGCCCAGTTTAATCTCGATTTTGTCCATTCCAGTCCTTGAACTTCATCCAAATAGGTTCTTTAACTTTGAATATTTTCAATCATGGTCCTTAAAGTTCTGAAAAATGTTCATGACGACCCTCAAGGTTCATATTTCATCCACTTCCGGTCTCCAAAACTTATGAAATCAAACATTCTAAGCTTTCAATCAAGTCCTCAACTTCCAGATAAAAATAAGTAGAAGTTTAATCAAATTTTATGTAATTTAAGATCCTAACGTATGAAACACACTTATCCAACTCACTCTAAATAATCAGCCTCAGTATCCAGACACACTCCCGGGGTGAAGGGGCAAAAATGGCTGCTGCATTCATGATCAAGCCGTTGACTTCATTCTACACCGGAAGAGCTAGAAACTCAGAACTATGCTCCGTTGAATCTGAGCTATTCAACAAGCAAAACTGTCGTTTCAGTGCAAATTCTCTGGCGTTTTTCAAAAAGTCTATCAGCATTGATTCCAATATTAAGAATAATGGAATTGTGTGTAAAGCAGTTTCTGTGCAGCCACAAACTGAGATTGAAGGCCTCAATATCGCCGAAGATGTGACCCAGGTGGGACGGGCATTTGTCTATTTTTTTTTTTTTTAAATTCAATTTAATGTTTTTCGTTAAATGCGGATGAATTTATGGGTATTTATTTGAATTGTTGGTAATGAATCAGGATTTGAATGAAATGTAATGCGGGACATTGAAAAATTAGTAAAACTAGTTGGAGAATTTTAGTATATTTTCGTCTCTTACATAGTACATTGAACATTCAATTGTTTTTTCTCATCGAAGTAAGTTGGGGAAAGATTTTCGGGGATTAAAAGTATATCTGGGATCAATAGGAGACTTCAATATAAATTCCAAGAAATATTTACCAGTTCAATGTTTATTTACCGCAATTGGAGAAATATTGGGTCATTGTTATTGGCAGATTTTGTGTTTGTGGAACAATGAAATGATTGAAAAAAATAGAATTTGATGTCTACAAAGTAACAAAGAGAATTGATGTAAGCAATATTTTCAACGGCATATGAGGCTTCTGCATTGAGACGAGCCTCGTATGAGGCATTCATTAGGAAACCATAATTTATACTTTGAGGGCCCTTGTCAAGGATCACACCTTGACTTATTGACACAGACACCTCAAGCCATAAGCCTCAGGGCTCAGAATTTGTGATCTTCCTTGTCTTGCCTTTCAGGGTTGGTTTTTACCATTCTCAGTTTTTTGGGCTTATATTTTTAACATTTTATTAGATTTTAGAAAAGGCTCAATCTTAAAAATTAAAAGAAAAGAATTACATTGATGTGTGGTCTCCAAAGTGAAGTGTCAACTTTTCGATATACGAATGACAAATGTCGGGAGATTTCAGCACACATTCTTCCTTTTTCTTTTACTTGCTATTGTTTCTATATTTCAGCTTTCTTTCCTTTTAGAGGAAGTAAAAGAAATTTTTATATAGTATTTTAGTTATTTCATTTGTTTTAGACTTTTATTTCTAGTTGTAGTTTGATGCTGATGCTTCGTGATTGTTTGACATTTTCTATAAGACTTGCTAATCTTTGTAAGCATATTCTCCCACATGGTTGCTTTTAGAATGCTCTGGCATTCATTATGTGGAATGAAGCAAACATGATAATAATAAAATATCTAATATATTGGGTGCTTATATGAAAACTATACTGTGTTTGCCTTCCATTGTTAATTTTATTTCACCTTGATGTCAAGTTTACTAGGCTATCTATTTGTTGATAATTCATTTCTTATCTTGATGCTTTGTGACAGCTTATAGGGAAGACTCCGATGGTTTACTTAAATAATATTGTAAAAGATTGTGTTGCAAATATAGCTGCGAAGCTTGAGATAATGGAGCCATGTTGCAGTGTCAAGGACAGGTGAGAGCTTTTCTGGTTTTTGCTGCATAATTTTGTATTTAGGTGTTAAGAAATGCATTACAAGATTGAGTTTAAAAAATGTATTGACTAGTATCTTTTCTGACTTGTTTCCGTGTTCTGCTTTGCAGCTAAAAGTCAAAACTTTTTTTGGTTCTGACTTGTTAACATGTTCTGCTTTGCTGCATAATTTTGTATATATGGTTCCATTGTTCTAGATTCCATCGAATTTGTCTGAGGCATTGTAAATTCTACTTCATATTATTACAGTTGTTGATTTTTAGCTGATTTTGCTTACCCTCTGTTTGTTTGTATCATTGTTCTGTGATGATGGATGAATTGAGATTTAAAGCTCCTAACTTGTGGCGGCGATTTGAAAATCAACTTTTGATCTAGATAATTTAAAACATTAAATTTCAAAATGATCGCTAAATGTATTTACACTAGTCTTTTGTTTTCAGGATAGGATACAGCATGATATCTGATGCTGAGCAGAGAGGACTTATAACTCCCGGGAAGGTAAGATGCTTAATCTTAATATATTACTGATTCTAGAATTAGTTGCTTTGCTTCTTCCCCCACCTGAAAAAAATAAGAAAAGGTAAAGAAAAAGAGAGAGCAGATTTTAAAAAAAATCAAAATTTTGCCCTTACTTCCTATCCAATTTGACACTTCCGGAATACCCCTGGCACTACATTCATTTAAATGGTGAGACCCAGACGCTGCTGTCAGCGAGCTTCTTGTAAAACTTGGGCAGAACTGACCTTTTGTTGTATAAGCACTTGATATGTAGATACAAGTACCCGTGTGCATGCACTGTGCTGCCATTGTCATCTTTAAATAGACCTAAATTTCTTCATGTTTTAATGACTAGCGGTTCTGGCCAATAGTTGCATAGTAACCTCCTGCCTTTTGTGATTGCTCGAATGTCAGTTATCGTGTCAGCCACCTTCAAATTAGCAGTTTAATGAATAAAATAGTCTCTGAATTTTTCGTCAGCTTACTTTCACATTCAGTGGGTTGGAGAAATGACATGTATTATGATAGTGGAGTATCGAGCTTTAGAAATTATGGAATCGAATGTCTAAGAGAGCAATCTATTTCTCTGCTCTGACAGTGTGGCAATCACATCAAATGGTCATCATTTAAACTTTCAGTTCTGTTCCAGATCTGGAGTCTTGTTGGCTTTGTTCTGGGCAATCCTCTAGTCTTTTAAGGCTTTTAGGCTGGTCAACAGATTTGAGAGTTTAGATCTCAAGCATACTCTTGATGCATATGGACAAATATTTTGATGCCAAGATCTGTAATAGATTATTTCTTAAACCATGATATATGTACAATGCATGGTATGGTTTTCTGTTGTATTTTATATGATAACTATGCTATTTCAAACTTATTCTTGTACACATGTTTATGCTCATGTTTCTTGCCTTTCAAGAATTGAATCAATTTATTTATGGGGTCTTACTTGTTATCTTATCCTAATAACGAGATTAAATATATTAAAATATCAAATTCCTTTCAAAGGTATTGGTATGTTATAAATTGTCTGCCCTGATTGGTTTGATGAGATAACCATATGTTGATTTACCGAGACATTATCAATTATGCTTTTTGAACCCTTATTGCAATTAGGTGAAATGTTGTCTCAACAAGTTACCTAGCTCTGTAATAATAAATTGACTCCTATGGTCACTGGATCTGGCTTGATCTTGCATCTCTTTTGTCAATAGCGGTATAGTGATTTCTATCCATTTCTTGCTTCTGGTAAACTGTATTCTTACTATGGAAGCTTTTTCTTTTTATGCTAGAGCATTTTGGTTGAACCTACAAGTGGAAACACGGGGATTGGACTGGCATTTATAGCTGCTTCAAAAGGATACAAGCTCATCTTAACTATGCCTGCATCAATGAGCCTTGAGAGAAGGGTTCTTTTGAGGGCATTTGGAGCTGAACTCGTTTTAACTGATGCAGCCAAAGGCATGAAAGGAGCCGTGCAGAAAGCTGAAGAAATATTGAATCGCACCCCAAATGCCTATATGCTTCAACAATTTGACAACCCTGCAAATCCCAAGGTTTCTCTTTTCTTCCTTCCATCATAACTCTTTCTAATAGATTTGGTTAGGACCCTTTTCTGTTCAATTAGTGGGTATCATTAGTGAGCTTTCATCCTGGGTTGGTTTTAATCACCTAAAGAAGTGGACCAAGTATGGATGTGAATAGAATTGGCGCTTTAGTCTTCTCTCTCTTTCTGACAGTGGAGATGCTTGAAATACAATAGTCTGGTTCAATATCTGTCTAATTAATTATTATAAAACAATTCATCTTTTGTGCCTTTTATGCTTGCTTTATGATCTTTTAATTTAGATACATAACACGAATTTATAGATTTGGACTTATAGTCATGCATCTTGCAGATACATTTTGAAACAACAGGTCCAGAGATCTGGGAAGATACAAGAGGCAAGGTGGACATACTTGTTGCAGGGATTGGCACTGGTGGAACCATTTCAGGAGTTGGCCAATATCTTAAAATGAAAAATCCTAAAATTAAGGTAGTAGATTCACCGTTTAGGAAAACATTCCGTTTATATATTTTTGCACTGTGATTGTGTCCGTGCACATCAGCTTTGTGCAAATGATCTCCTGCCTTGAGAGTCAAAGTAAACCAATAATTTGTTAGATATCTCTGATTTGTTGTAAACAATTGAATTGGTATCCTGTTGCATCAGGTTATAGGCGTGGAACCCTCAGAAAGCAACGTCCTGTCTGGTGGAAAACCTGGTAAGATGGAAGTCAAATATCCTACACTTTCATAGTTTCAATATGAAATATGTATATTGTTCTAGTATGTGTAATTTGAAACTGCAGGCCCTCACAAAATTCAAGGGATTGGAGCAGGTTTTATTCCAAAGAATTTAGATCAGGACGTGATGGATGAAGTCATTGAGGTCCAGTTCTTACTTCCACAATAATATATACGACTTCTGTGCATTTCCATGTAATTAACAGATAATATTTAGTTTTAAGTTTTACTCAGTTAAAGCCACTTAATGGATCCAAAATTCTCATTTCGTTGAGCAGCTTTATAGTTCTTATATTAATCTTTTTCTTGTCTGATTATCTTAGTGAAGATAATGTCATGTAACAGCCAGTTATGAAATTCTCGTAGTGCATTAATCATGTCAGAGGGCAGATGAAGTTATGAATTTTATAGGAATTTTGTAGAACTAATTTTTAATATCATTTGGACACATCAAGTTTTTGACATTCACAATGTTAGTAAAAATGACAGTACATATTTCTCATGTTTTTGACAGTAGTTGGAGTACAGTTCATGCAGGTATTGTTGCTGTCAAATGATCTCCCCCACTGCATTGATCATTGATCATTCTAGCTTGATGCTTAGAGTCATTTCTAGCCTTATTTTCCAATTCTCACGCAGCAGTTTTAGAATTAAATTTGTGTTGTCGAATATGTTGGATGTGTGGAGCCCAATTATATTGTTCATTTTTCCTTTTGACCGCGGTTCAACCTTGCGATAAAGTTGACGGGGTTAGGGGCCTGTAGAGAGAACATTATAGAGAGGCGTGAGTTCATAAACATAATGTAATCTTCTTCTCTTTAAAGTGAAATCCTATTGTGGCAAGTGGACATAGCTCTCACTTTGAGGTTGTACTATAAATTACATGTTTTTACTTGCTTTTTCCTGTTTCGTGTTATTAATTGCTCTTGGTGTTTCTTAGCCTGTCCTCAATCATAGCCTTTAATTGGACAAAGTCATCTCCGTTGGCTGTTCTATTCATTAGGATTTGAACTTTTGATGTCTTGGAGTTGATTTTGTTTGATATTATTTCTGAGAAAGAATTCCTTGTAGGTATATGTCAGTGGAGCATCTTGTAATTATTGCAGTTGTATAATCTTGAGCCATATTTCGTGTGTATGAATTTATAAGTTTTGTTTGAGGGTAAAGGAGTTTGTGGCAAGTTGGCAATTAATATAAATATAAAACTTCGTCACATCTTATGACATGAAGATAGAGTTGCTTTGGATCTTTGAGTAGATGAAGCAATGCACCCAACAGAGTGACCAAAAACATTCTTGTAACCGACCTAAGCCTTAGTTTTTTGTTGTATGATTTCAGTTGCCTTAGTTTGTCAGTCCTTTCATTGCCCCTGAAGGTGATGGCTTAAGTGTACATTCAATTGCATGATAATACATGTTTCATTCTCATATTTAGGTAAACTAAATGTCTAGACTACGTCGTTTTGTGATTCTATTATCTGTAGTAGAAACTTGTCACAACAAAAGCTTTCTTCTGTCCCTCATAGTGTCATATTATCTCTGCCAGTTGAGTTACCATTCCAGGCACATCACTCTTTGCTCATACTTGTCAACTGCTGATATCGGATCTCTGCGATTTTGATCTCAAAAAATTGTCCTTGTGAAACTATGAAATTCAAATTGAGACAAAGCTAATCTGTATTTATTTGCTCTCTATTAGCTGTTTAATATGTGATATTTACTTGTGAGTTTAACAGTTTCTTGGTTCTGCTAATTCAATTGGCATTTTCTCATCCAGATATCAAGCGACGAAGCTGTTGAAACTGCTAAGCAATTAGCTCTTCAAGAGGGCCTGCTGGTTAGTACTTCATGTTTGTATTGCATAAATTTGTTAGAGCTCTCCACATTAGTATTGCATCTTCAAGTTGCATACTTCTTTACAGGTGGGTATTTCTTCTGGAGCTGCAGCTGCTGCAGCCATGAAGGTTGGAAAGAGACCTGAAAATTCAGGAAAGCTTATTGCGGTATGCTAATTGATATATATATTTTTTTCCTTTTCATGTTGGTGATATCTCATATCAATCAAGTGAACGTATTCCATATGGTTTGGCTCAGTTGAGTTTAAATGTAATCCTTGGACTCTGGAAATCATAAGTTTTTGCATCTGTAAGCTTTCAAGTACACAAGGTTGGCTTATGAACAATGGATTGTTAGGAACAAACGTTTTGTCCTTCAATAGCTGCTTATGAATGGTGGACTGAATTGGATACATAAAAAGAAAGTGAACACAACCCTAGTGTTTCGTGTTGAAGATCAATATATAGATCTAAACTGGACCTGCAGTATGGTGTGACCTCCTTCTGTATTTTTTTCCATACATATTTCCTTTTCAACTTGTATGAGAATGCCTAGTTGCATAAGATTTTTATGGCATGTTGATAGGTAGAATTTATAGTAAATGGGCAATATAAAATAAGATAGTGTCAAGTTTTATCTAGTACTAAATACGAAACATGCACATATGTTAATTAGTGGTTTCAGGTAGTTTGTGGCTTTGCCACGGAAATTTTGCTGGCAATAGCCAGTTCCAACGGTTTGTTGAAAATTAAATGGTTTAGTATGACTAAAATTAGATTATTTTGCACCTGATTTTGTGGATTAATGTTGTGCTCAAATAGAATTCCATCAGCACTTAAAGAGAAGTCTAATAAACAGAAAAAATAGTTTATGCAATTGAAGAAAGGAAATCAATAGAGTTAAACTAATTTGAAGTTATGTATTCTTGTAGGTTGTGTTTCCTAGCTTTGGAGAAAGATATTTATCGACAGTTCTTTTCCAGTCGATCAGGGAGGAATGCGAGAAGATGCAGCCTGAAGCATAAATTTCATCATTTTGCTGAAGCCGTTGGTTGCAAATAGATATTGGTTTACAATTTTCCTTTCTGCAATTTAAATATTTTTTCTCATTTTACACGTCGAAGATGTGTGTGGTACGTGTGGAGTCTTTCACTACATGTAATACCTACAATTACAATTCCTCAAGTCTGATATCTGAAAATTTGTCGAGTGGATTTGTATCATGGTTGTTTAAACAAACTCCAAGAGTTTCTTTTGAGAATGAAGAGTTCAAAGATTACAATGAGAGGTAGCACTGGTCATAAGTATTAATTGCACTTTAACATTGGAATTTATCTCAAATTTCCCTCACACGAGCTATACAGTTAATATATCATGCAACGAGAGGCACATCTTCTAAATTAGCAGAAATTCTGACTATTTAGTGAATGTTTAATACTCTAAAGTAGGTTACATTAGAACCTTATACTCAATCTAATACCCTTGGACCAAATTCATGGTTCCACACTATAAAGAAACATGTGCAACCCTTACAAAGCACCATTAAGGGCATGTTTTGTAACCATACATCCACACGACCATAGCAACCGTATTTCGTCATCGAGCCTTGACATGTTCATGCTGGATTCAGTCCTTATTTTATGTATACGCACTGTTCTATGAGAGTTGTGTCTAAAAAGAAAATCTTTTACGTATCTAGCAATTCAAACTCAAAACTTCCCTTGAAAGGCGCTTGCATTGAATGTTGGTAACAATTCGCCATTGGGCTATATTCAACTTATGTGCCTTTTAAAGAGGTTATGAGTTCAAATTGACCTAACCTGTATATGCTTACAATACAAACTAAATTCAACATTCAATTTAAATGCTTCTTAACAAAGGTCTTGAGTTTGAATCATCAAAGATGCGAAAAAAATCCCATCTTGGAACCCAACCCCAATGGTAATGCATATAATACAAATCGAATTCCGCCTGGACCATGTCTAGGCTCGATGGTCAAATCCAGTGACAATGTTTGGCGTAATGTATCACTACATGTTTGGTACACGGTAATTAACAACATTGCAATAAAAAATAACTTCATAACTACTTTTTCTTCAAGAAACTTGACCAATGTTGCCCAGTCAATGTATGTTTCCCCTATTCACATCAGTCTGATTTGCATTTTTTTTTTCATGTAATTTGATTGGGAACTTGCATCATTTCAGAAATATATCAACTTTTTTTTCCAAATATCCATAAAATTTCAAAAATTGAACTGCACAACAGCCTAGCTCCAAGGACAATGCCCTACTTTTACAAGCAGTTGTTTGAACAATATATGGTTGCTTCATCATCCTTGGAAAGAAAAGTGTTATTGTGCAGCTAAACACAAGATAATCACCAAAATTCCATTACGTTCTAAGTACGCTTACAGACACAAACACTATACGAGTAAAATATAATGCAGACCATGCGTTCAAGAAGACAACATCAAAAACTACAGCAGAAACACCTGTATGTACAACCTTTTGTCACTCCCAAGAAAATCCCTTCCCATTAAGGAACAAACTGCAACTGCAAACAACTCAACTCAATTATTTTAACTTCAATTATGTCCAGATGGGAAAAGTCCTGCTGCAGTGCGAAGAGAACTTGTTCCCATATGCACTTAGAGCTTCACCTCCCTGTCAAATATCCAGCTAAATGGGATGATGGGTGCTTGCTTGGCCCTTCCTTGAGCTCTTTCCTCTAGTCGTCTTATTCTTGGAGGCAACCCACAGACGTAATCCTGTGCTTTTCGCCCTTCTGCAGATAGTCCAGATAGATCTGCCACTTTCCATTGACCAACCAAAAATTCTAGAATGTCTGCATAGTCTCTAGCAGTGTAGACACCAAGTCGCTGAGCAACGGCCGAAAAGTGTTCAAAAAGGTTATCATCCCGGCCATCATACATCAGGTGTGCTGGCATGGAGATTTTCTTCCTCATCATGTCAGAAAAAGCAAGCACAGTTCCATCAGGATCAATTTCAAATAGCTTTTCAACTATCTTGGTGTATGCAGTTTCATGACGCTTCTCATCCGAGGCTATTGTACCACATATTTGAGCAAGCTTTACGTCCCCATGCTCCTTAGCGAGCCTGGCCGTGTTCCCATGGCAGATGAAGGTAGCCCTTTCTTGAAATGATGTATAGATAAATCCAAGGTAAGGACTGTTTTCTGTACGAGGATCCTGGAAATGTTTGGGAAGTATAAGAGATAGAAACGATAGCATAATTGTGTCGAATTAAAATATCTAAACACAACAGCAAAGTTGATTCTCTGTTCATTTGCTGTTCAATACAGTAGTGTCAATCGAACTGCTCATGTCAATAGTTAAATCTCAATCTTCAAGAAATATCTAACAACAGCAAACAGAAAAGAAAATAATCTAATTATAGACATGCAGCCTCATATTTTCCAAAATTCACATAGCCTCAATCACATGCACAGAAAGAGAGAGAACCTGACATTAGAATATTCATTCTGCACAATTAGTTCATATGTAGGCAGTTCCTTGGCATTCTAACTATAGTTCGAAAGAGAATTTGATTTAAGAAAACCTTAATGATGGCAATTGCAGCACTCAAAAGAATTTCGGAAATTAACGTGGCAAGAATCTCACCATTCCTGACCCTATCAGATACTGAATTGTCTTCTCAATTTGTTTCATGTCTACTCGTCCAGATAGGTAAATATATTTATTTAACAGGTCACCATGCCTGTTTTCTTCAGCAGTCCATGCCCTTGTCCAAATTGCCCAGGGTGTAAGGCTTGCCCCTGTTTCATCCCGCACAACATCCCAAGTATTAAGAATTGTTTGATACGTAGGAAGGGCTTCTTCAGTGACCATATCTCCAACTAGAACAATGAAATAATCATCCGGTATCTCCTTGGCTCTCTCCCTCAATTCTTTGACTTGATCATGAAATCCATCGGAAGCAGGATCTGGCAAGAAATCCTGTGGCTGCCAGGATTTCTCGACTGGCTTCAGGTGAACCAGTAAATTTTGCTCAGCCCAGTTCTCTAGGCTTTTGAAGATCTCGATCTTTTGAGGTGGCATGGAGTGTGTTACTTGAACATGAACCTCACGGGGAGGACTAAAACGCTTCTCGAGGGTCCCTACCTCCCTGCGACAGTATGATCAGAAGTATTAAAGAACTTGAAAAATAAATAAACATCACCAAGTTAAATAAAAATAGAAATCTAGGACCAAAAAAAATGGTAATCAAACTATCAGAATAATTTTATTTTACTATCTAAATGACAAACTAAGCAACCATTAAGTACCCTTTTTTATTTTTTACCGTTACCCAAAAATGAAAAGAAAATACCGAAGCTTGAAGATCCATTTTTTTTTTTTTGCTTGAAAAGAATAAAAATAATTAATCTTGAATGATCAAAGGAATTAGAACAGTAAAACTAAATTGCACTCTGCAATCAAATTATGTAATCGAAACTTGAAACAGAATCAATTGACAGTTTAAAGGAGAATTAATCAAAAAATTGAGAGCTTACTTGGAGTTAGAGCGCAGAGTTGAAGCCATGAAAAACTTGGGAGATCTGAGGCTGGACATTTGTGGAAGAGCAAAAGATGAATATTTTTGGGATTGACAGTTTATGGGATTTTGATTCAGCTTCATAGCCATGTCTATTCTTTTTTTTTTTTTTAACTCACAAATTTTGGGTTTGATTTGTTTTCAGGTTTTGTTTCCTCCACAATACCACCTGCAAAGAAAGGTGGCTGGAGTGGGAGAGAGATACATGCGTGTATATGTATTCCATGAGCATATTAGTATGTAAATAATACCTCGTGTAATGACATTATTACCCTTCTTAAATTCCTAATTTTGGTCTTAAACACACACACACCTACTTTTATTTATTTATTATTATTTATTATTTACATTAAAAGAAAGGATCCAGCCGATTACGGTTTATTCTTGGCACCCCGTGTTCACACTTAACTGGTTTGGAGTTTGCTTCTTTTGAGACACTTAACTGGTTCGAAGTTTGCTTCTTTTATGCCTAACTAGTTTTATGCCCGTGCAATACA
>CAIGRN010088559.1:0-19500 GCA_903798345.1 Fraxinus anomala | reverse complement strand
ACTTTGTTTACGATGATTCATGGCTGCTTCAGTAATTATACCTCGTCATGAAAAAACTAATTTTCTTCTTTGTTTGAACACGTTTCAATAATGGAGGCAGTTTTTTAAGCAATAAATAGTATTGGTCAAACTTGTACACCAGATTCTGTAGATGAATAATATCTTCCAGCCAATACCGCCGGCGCCGACGTTTAGGTCAAACATATTTTATCTCACGGCGGGTCTATTCTCTGTCCCTTTTGTTTTAAATATAATTTCGTGAACGTAACTATAAATAATACCAAAATGTGGTGACATTTCCATTATTGTGTGTTCTTAGGTTTTGTTAAAGAAACCATGGTTTCATATAGAGACGACACTTCATTACCATCTTCAACACAGTTTTCTTCATATCAACAACGAGAAAAGAAATCCGAACAGTTTTCATCCTTTCATTCCGCACTCCATTCTGTTCGTAAGCCAATGCAGAAACCAAAGATTTACAATGTAGATCCAGTCAATTTTAAGGAGCTCGTTCAAATGCTCACAGCAAGTTCCTGTGAGTCCCAACCTAAACGGTTGCAAGAGGTGGCGCCGCCGCCACTGAGCCTCTCTCTTCCAAGGCAGCAACCACTTGTCAATCCAGCTACACCCCGGAAATCATCGGACAATCCTGGAGCAGTTAGTCCACTTGGGTTCAGCTTGTCACCAGCCTCTCTTGCGTTTTGTTCATCCTTTCTTTCGAGTCCAAGTGCAGTTCTTTAGATTGTTTTGATTATTCTTCAAATTTTCATTTGTTGCAATTGCTTGTCATTCTAAATTCTAAACTGAACTCTTTCGTTACGGCGAGGACTTTTGATTTATGTTTCTTTCGTTGTAAGTCATTCTTTTCAGCTCCACTGTCCAGTTATTTTTATTTTAGATATAATATAAATGAGAAAGCATTCATATAATGGTGCAATAAATTTTTTTTTTGTCAGTTCTTAATAAAGAAAGTACGGGCCTCTTTGTTGCCCATTTTGCACTCCTATTTTAGAAAAAAAAAAAATAGAAATGCATTTTTTTTTGGGTGAAAATGGGAACCAGACAGGGATATGGTTAAATAACTCTATCCAACAGTCAAATTTATTAATGATCAAGTCCTATTTTGTAGTAAATAATTCTAGTTGTACATAAAAAAAATATACATAAGGTGTACACCCCTCTCACATGGGGGTGGGACCCACTTGTGTAAAATATTTTTTTATTCAAGTAGGTCTCACCCCCATGTGAGGGAGGTGTACACCTCGAAGTACATGGTGATGTACCACTAGCAAAACCGTTTTGTAGTATCCATGGTTTTTTCCTTGCTTTGGTTCCAAGGTATCCCAACATCTACAGAGGAGCATAGTTATGTCATATGTTCTTTCTAACGTGAGAATTTGTATTTAGATGAAAATAATTTTGGAGTGATTTTTTAGACTAAAGCATGAAGGGACTAAAAAATATCATTGAGGCTTCTATGTAGGCATTTACCATATACAAGTGGCGGAAGAACGAAAGGATGGAGGAACGCAGCATTGGGGGAACACGTGGCTAAATATAGTATGAGCTTCGCTTTGTGACAAGGGGACTGCTTGGGATCGTCCTTATGCAAGGTCGACCCACCTTGACGATGTTTTTATCCCACAGGGATGTCTAGGTTCCTTTTGAATAGGCTAAATTAATTAAATTTTATAGTTTGAAGATTTCAAATATGACTGCACGGGTCATCATCTGCAAGAGAGATAGATCGGCTCTAGACTATGGACGATCAAGCTCGACCATTGTTTGGCAAACATTCTTAGGGATGGCAGTGGGGCGGGTTCGGGACGGGGTACCCCCACCCCGTCCCGTCCCGCGGAGACAATCTCCCACCCCGCCCCGTGCCTCGCCCCACATTAGGCGGGGGAGGGGCGGGGTGGGGCGGAGATTTGCCCCGTTTAAATTTTTTTTATTTTTTTATTTTTTTTGTAATTATTTTTTATTTTTTTCTTTTGCACGGGNTTCGGGACGGGGTACCCCCACCCCGTCCCGTCCCGCGGAGACAATCTCCCACCCCGCCCCGTGCCTCGCCCCACATTAGGCGGGGGAGGGGCGGGGTGGGGCGGAGATTTGCCCCGTTTAAATTTTTTTTATTTTTTTATTTTTTTTGTAATTATTTTTTATTTTTTTCTTTTGCACGGGGCGGGGCATCCCCTCCCGGGTTGCAGGGCGACGCCCATGCCCCGCCACCCCGTCGGGGCGTGTTTTTTTTGCCCCATTCGAGGCGAGGCGGGGTAAATTGCCATCTCTAAACATTCTTGTGCGCTCACTAGCAGGCAATGGAGGGTTGCTTAATTGCTTGTCTATATTTTGATAGCTTCTTGTTCTGCTCTAGACGATCAGGGCACGTAGATTGTGTAGAGGTGGAGCAACCAAATTTCCCGTGTTCGCTAATTTGAATTTATGAGTCCTTTGCTAAAAAATAACTTATCGTGATAAAATATAACTCTCGTTAAAGAAAATAGATATAGAACTTGACTCTTATTGTTAACATGAAACTCTAATCAAATTCAAGCATCAACAAAAATTATTCTACAACACAAGTAGAAATCCTGTTTCATAGTGTCAAACCAAATACGTCCTTTAATTACATTTAAGATCATCGTAAGTCATATTAGGAAATTGTAAGAATGTTTGGCATAATTTTTACAAATTACAATAAAATTTTGAAATGCTACAATTATTATTAAATGCTATTTAATCATCGTGTGACAAATACCATTACTCTTATAACAAAAAATTTGATAAAAAATAACTTGATTATGATCAAAATAATTAATTATGTTCTCACCGCGTGAAGTGTGGTAAGTAGAACAAAGTGCGGCGTCGTTTAGCAGGCTTCTCATCTCATAATGCTTAGGGAGTTAGGACTACGATTACACGACAACGCTTCATCAATTCACGTCCGTAATTCCACAACTCATCGCCGGCGACCGGAAAATCAAAGTCAACCGGACGCATATCCGACCCGTCTGTAATAATTTACAATGTCATGGTTGGCCCGATCCATAGCCAACACACTCAAACTCGATGACGACAGCGGGGTAAACAAGCCCCAATCCGGACCCGGAAGCCCACAACATCCGGACAATGATGCCGCGTCTCCAACTTCACCATCGCGTGGTGTCAAAGAAGACCTGTCGGAGCTTAGTAAAACCCTCACCAGCCATTTCTGGGGCGTCGCATCATTTCTAGCCCCACCACCGCAGCAGTCCCAGTCCGACCGGGATTCGGAGAATAAGTTGGTAGAGGATCCGGATGGGATTGCTGGGATCAGGAGCGACTTCGCGGAGATCGGGGGGAAGGTTAAGAGCGGGATTTCGAGGCTGTCGAATAACATCAACGTTTCTGAAATTACCAAAATAGCTACAAATTTCCTACAATTGGAATCGGATGACGACGAAGAAGAAGGGATTAGAGACGCTTCGAGGAAAGGAGCAGTGGGCGTGACTGAGGAAGTGATAGCTTTTGCAGGAGATATCGCGATGCACACTGAGACTTGGTTGGATTTCCCATTACCTGAAAGTGATGATGAAGGTATGAAGAATCGATTTTTTCTTTTTCTTTTTTCTAAATTTTTAGTTACTGCATTCTTTATTTGTTTTTGGATTTATACGCTTATTAATTTAGGTTTTTCACGTATGTAATATAGATCTTAATGTAGGAATTGGGAATGTTTACAAGGGCTAGCATATTTGGATCACTGCAATTAACTCTGATTAGGGTCTATATTGGGATTATTTTTGCTATAATTGCTGATAATGTAATGATAATATTATCTGAATATGCAATGAAAGGGGTAAATTTCCATCTTTTAAATAATTGTTTGATGAAAAGCAGTTTTCCGTAGATATTAAAAAAACTATGGGTGCTGATAATGTAATGATAATATTATCTGAATATGAAATGAAAGGGGTAAATTTCCATCTTTTAAATAATTGTTCGACGAAAAGCAGATTTCCATCGATAGTAAAAAAACAATAGGTGTAAATATTTACATATTTTCACATTTTGAGGTATACAGAGACCATAAGGTGGTAGAATTTTATTGAAGTGAGAAATGTATTCGTCTTAAGTTAAGACAAATTCTTGGTTATGGAAAGACTTGCCTATATACTGTTGCAAATCGTTTCACTTATGCATTTTGTGGTACTTTTTAAGCAGAAGCTGCATGCCACCATGTCTTTCTCGTTCACTAGCTTTTTGCTTCATGTGTTATCTGTCTGTTATTAATAAATCAGCACCTTCAAGTCAGAATCTGCTTGTATAGATCTTAGCTGACCTTGTTATGAAAAACAAAACGTGTCAAAGCATCAGTTATGCCTATAACCCTGTTATCAATTCTTATAATTATTCTTCTGCCTGACTAAAAAAAAGTGCATTATGTATCTTTTTGCTTGAAAAGAATTGTTCGTTGCATACTTGGATCCATGACACTTACGTGAACTACTAAACCTGTTTAACCACGTGATATGGTAGCAAATTACTGTAATTCTTATAAAAAGAGTTCCATTGAATCTTTTTCTTCCTTCTTGACACCAGATTTTGACATGTCTTATGCACAACAAGAACACGCCTTAGCTGTTGAGCATCTTGCCCCAAGATTAGCTGCTGTGAGGAATAAGCTTTGTCCTTTATATATTAGTGAAAGTTACTTCTGGAAGATCTATT
This sequence comes from Fraxinus anomala, assembly GCA_903798345.1. Classification (NCBI taxonomy): domain Eukaryota; kingdom Viridiplantae; phylum Streptophyta; class Magnoliopsida; order Lamiales; family Oleaceae; genus Fraxinus; species Fraxinus anomala. The sequence continues at coordinate 14,787 of CAIGRN010088559.1, read as the reverse complement.
TTGTACTACTACATCCTAGACTGGATAAACAAGATGCTGAACTTTTATCAACACCCCAGGTTCTTCTTCTTCTTAATTATTCATCAAATGATGTCCTGTGCTGGAGTCATTTGATGTGGACATGCAGTTCTTTCATTCTGTAATTGTTCTCACAATGAGCAGCATGTCCAGTTGTTGAGGAAAACTATTATTTTAATAAAATTGCCTTGGTCACAAGTATTTTGCTTTTCTAAAATTTACACATACATGAATTTGGTGATTTTAACTTGCATGCAAAAGTGGTCTTTTTAATTGCTACTTATTAATCTTCACTCAAAAGGAAAATCTACAATTTCATAGGGCACAATATCTGAATGTTGTCAACATTCTTCTACATTGTCTATAGTATCCAGCACATGCTGAACCTCGATCAACACGTAGATTTATCTAGCCAAGTTTATATTTTCTTTGATTACTAAGGTTCCTGTTGTCAGCTTGATGAGTATTAGGGCTCCATGGAGCATTTATTGTCACTATTTTATGTTGCCTTTCTGTTTTATTTTTTGTTTTCTTATCCTGCCATTTTTTGCATTGTCCTAAAGAGGTTAAAGAGTTTCCTTCTCACTTTTAGGAGAGGGAGGGGTCTATGGTAGTTGTTGAGGATTTAGTTGCTTTAGATCTCTCAAGATATCTAGCAACGAACAAGACGGAATGGCCAAAAAGGATTAATCTAGCCGACCCCCAAGTTTATTGGGGATATGGCTTAGTTTCTGTTGTTTTATCTTTCTACTTTTTCCTCCATTTTTTATTTCTTTTCTTTTCATAAAGTTTTTATGTGCATCGGTTTTTTCAGCTCGTGTAATTTCTAAAAACGGTTGATACTTCTTATTGAGTTCTTATCAGAACTGAATTGCAATATCCAGTTTACATTTGATGTTGGTGGTCAGTAGGCAGTCGCACTAAAAAGGCGCTATTAGTTGCTTCATGACTTAGCTTTAAGTAGAAGTCAAAACAATCTCATTGTGCATATTATTGCAAGTTGGATGGTCAAGTGTTTCTTACCCATACTATTTTCAACAGCATCGTTTCCCTCCAGGATCAGATTGATCATTGATTAACTCATGTATAACAACAGTGATTACAAATAATCTGTCCGATTTGTTCATCTCTCTCTCCCAATATTTGAAGACTACTTGTCTTGGGAAAACTGACTGGCTTCTGGAGGCTTTTTGCCTGTTATATGGAATTGGTTAGTTTTTTATTTGGTTGGGTGCCTTGATCTAATGTGATTACAATTGCTCCCGAGTACAAATGGCTTGAGTATTTGTTACAAATTGGACTGCCTGTGCTGAACTATTTGTGTGTTGCTCTAATTACGCACTCTGTGCACGTTTCCTACAGATAGTGAAAGCCAGGGCCTTGCTTGTGCAGGAGTTGAAGAACCTAACTGCAGCAAAGCTAGGATCTTTGGATCCAAAAGACAGCGCTGTCTCTCATCACGAAGAGTCCCTTTCTGTGCCATCCACCGTTCTATCTGACAATGAGCCTGGCAAGGCATCTGCGCTTGAATTGGGCACTTCCACTACAGCAGCTGCTTCCGAAACAGTGAAGCACCCAATTGAAAGTAATGAAATTCCAATTATTGAAAAATCTTTGATTAAACAAGAGGATACTGATCGAGCTAAAGATCAAAATACTAATTATCCGGGAGAGAAAGATGAAGATGTTGATGATTGGCTAAAGGAAGAATGTTCTGATGTTGGTGGTGCCAGTGGAACAACCATACCAGTTGAGAATGATGATGTATCCTTTAGTGATCTTGAGGACGATGATGGAGACATGCCCTCAAGTTTCAGGAAAGCAAATGACAGTTCAGATAAAGACTCACAAGATTGGGTCCAATTGAGGAAAAGTTCGTCTGACTCGTCCAAGGATGGTGAGATTAATCACTCTAGCAACGAAAATGTAAATGTCCATGACACGAAGGAATCAAATGACTGGCTAGATGTTGTTGACATTGATGTGGCTTGATATATCGTGTATGCCTCATAATGTGTTCGTTTTGTTCATTTTCATGCAGTGAATAGTTTGTTTGTCATTTCCCGTGTCTTTCATGAAGACTGGTCACGTTTGTACATAAAGGTTACTTCGAATAAAACCAGGTTACTGGTTTAAATATGATAAAAGAGTACGTTTAATTGTTTTCAACTGGTTCAGAAAATGCTGAACAGATTTGGTGGTATAGAGATGATGCTAAATTGATAATGTTCTATATGAATTCTTGTAGTTATGTTCAACTGTATTTTTATCGCTGGTCAACACTTGAATCTTGTAATTCATTTTGACCTTTTATTAGATTTGGAATTCAAAATAATGAAATGTTTTGGGTTTGAAATAAAGAGTTGTTCAAAAGAAGAAAGAAAAAGAAATATAGGTCAAGTTTTAAGCATAGAATTTTATCTTACATTTCAAAAAATTAGCAAATACATCTCACATGAGGAAATTAACTCTGAAGTTAGTGGAACAATGTAAAATAAACTAAATATTCAAAGAAATAAAAGATTGAGGACTGCAAATCCAATTTCAAAGGTTGGGAAATTTTTTTCTAGAGCCACTAAAGGTTAAGGACTAATTGTCCAAATCTTCCCAAAAAAAATAGTAAAATTATATTTTTAGCAAATTCCTCCAGCACCCTTGACTGGTCAATTCAACGAGGCCAAACAATTGGACCAACCGACCATTGCCTTTATCCCTATCACAAATAACAGATAACTGATCATCCATATCCATCTATACGTATACACCAACCGAATGTTGAATTTCATCAATCCCACAGCTGCCACTAATTCAATCGCTCTTATCAATTTACATGCACAAGTTTCCAGTTGATCATCATCATCACTCCTCCATTGAACGTGCACATAATCCCTTCTTCTTTTTCTGCAACTGATTGTCCGTCACTCTCGGGTTCGCGTATATAAATTTCTCTCCGAATGCACACACGTGTACTTATATATTCTTGTATGTGTATAAATAAAACGGCTAAATTGTGAATACAGACTTTATTGTCATAACCCTCAATTTGCTTTTTTAGATTTTGCATATTTGTTATGGATTTGGAACTGTTGAAGAAAGGTTTAGACTATACGAAGAGAAAGAAAAAGTGGATTCTTGTTTTTGGAGCATTAGGATTCACTAGTTATAGGATTTACAACTCGCCTTCTGTTGTGAAGAAGAGGAAAAGATTGTTGAAACTTTTAGGTGCATTAGTTTCTGTAGCAGAAATGGTATCTGATTCAGCAGAGACAATTGGGATTATTTCGAATGATTTTAAAGAGTTCATACAATCAGATTCCAATCAAATTCCCAATAGTTTGAAGCAAATATCCAAGATCACTCGGTCCGATGAGTTTTCTCACTCGGTAAATAGTATCACAAAGGCTTTGACAGTGGGAATTCTGCGAGGCTACAAGTCTGAAGCAATGAAAAATGATGCTTCTGTGAGTGAGAGTTCGGGTTTCTCTGAGCGGGTTATGAATAAATTGTTTTCGGATTCAGGGTCTGGTTTTGCCTCTCTAGTTGTTGGGAGTTTTGCAAGAAATTTGGTAATGGCATTTTATTCGGATAGACAACACAAGACAGGATCGAATTTGGATGGTTCTGTGAATCTTGATAATCTTTCGATGGAGTCAGATTATCAGTCCATTTCGAGGTGGATTGAAGTGGCTAACGAGGACAAGTGTCGAGAGCTAATTGGAGATTGCATACAATTATTTGTGAGCACTGCTGTTAGTGTTTACTTGGAGAAAACTATGCATATAAACGCTTACGATGAAATCTTTTCTGGATTGACTAATCCTAAGCATGAATCTGAAGTAAAAGACATGCTGGTAACTGTATGCAATGGTGCTATAGAAACTTTAATCCAGACTTCTCACCAAGTGTGGACTAAATGCTCCTTTGCTGATTCAAATTTGAGATCTCCATACTGGAAAGTTGATTTTGGAGATAGTTTTCCTGGAGATGATAAAGTCGAGAATGGGACAAAAATAATCTCAACCACAATAAAGGCACGAAAATTGTTCGATGATCAGAATCAAGATGGTGGATGGAGGAGTAAGATTTCTTCTACTTTGGCAGTGCCAAGCAATAGGAAGTTTGTTCTTGATATGACTGGTAAGGTGACATTCGAAACAGTTAGATCGTTTCTCGAGATTTTACTCGAGAGACTGTCAGAGTGCACGAAGAGAAGCGTTGATGTTGTCCACCAGGAGGTCGTTGATCGAGGAATAAATACTATGAGATATGTGAGTGGCAAATCTTCTACAGTTGCTACTGTATGTCTTACTTTGTGTTTGCACATATTGAATGGACCTTGGATTTTGGCTCCATACTGATTTGTCTTGTACACTTTTCTAGTGAATGTTTGTCTCTTGTAATGACAGATTCTTTCCAAGTGCATCCTGGAAAATATCTGCTGCAGTACAACTTTTGTATATCTTGATAGAATTGTACAGGTTCATAATTTATCAGGCCAATTACTCGGGTCCTCTACGTGACTTATTTTGTATATCTTCATACGAATGTATAGCCTTCAATCTTATCAAGAAAACTCGTTTGTTATTGGATCTTCCTTCTTGTTTTTGTTGCTTCTTTCTCTATTTAGCAGCTTAGCGTGGCAGCTTTGATTGGTAGATTCATGATAGAGTTTACAAAATTGGAAAGTGATTCTTCCACATGCATCACGCATGAAAGTATTATTGCTTATAAAAGTATACAAAATGAAACAAAAGAAGCTACAAGCATCAATTTGACCTGAATAATCTGCAAATGTCATCATGAAGCACTTATATTGGACAAGCCTAATTCTTCTCGATCATGTTTTGACATCCGAAAACTTGTGTTGTCCTTTTTTGGGGCAAAGATTCGGTAAAGCCAGTTAAGAATATAATTTACTAAACTTGTATCAGCTTGCGAGAGCACTCCCGTTTGGCATTCATAGGCCCGACAAAGTTGAAAATCATCTAAGTGGAGCTAGCATCGGTCTCTTTTGCAACAGCTTCTTCTTGGAGCTTCTTTTTCCAGTACTCGTCAAGAGGAGGCCCAAATATAGCTTTCCCAGATACGACTCCTATCCTGCAACAATAAGCAATCCCCTCGAGCATTTTATTGAAAGTAAATTCAGGTAAACTAGTTCAATGAAAAACTAGTAAAACACAAAAAATAGATTAGTTTATTGATAATCAAATAACCCCTCAGAAGCTTCACAATTGATTATGACTATTATTCAGTTACTGTTATGGATGCCTTCTGATCATTTACTGTGCCAGCTCTAGGGGATGCCATTGCCTCGCATGCTACTTCTACAATCAGCACGAAGGCTCCACTGTGATGGCATTTTCCCAATCTTAATAGCAATATTGGTATAGGTAAACAGGCTTCAATGTCATCCCCTCCCTCCACCAAAAAAGGCAGGAGATTCACATAATTAAGTCAAGATAAGTGAATAGATAAGCAAGAAGAGAAATATAACACACGTGCGCCGTGCTTTGGGCACCATTTTCTATAAATCTCAATGGAGGAGAAAAACTAAGAAAAAGATTTTGCAAATCACTGCCAAGCGCCTATACAAGGACTGAAACCAGAGTAATTTGTTACAAACCCTCACAAAAAAACAAGCTACGGATTTAAATCAGAGAAGAGGTAACAAGCCCCAGAAGCTAACAAGCAACAGTTTCCAGATAGGACAACACAATAGGTCTTGCCTTGTACTAGAACAGAGCAAAAGGTGCTTGAAGGTATATGGAGAGATTATTCTACCATGTCACCTTGCTACCATCCAGAGTTCAGGACCAAGAAGCAAAAATGATGTCCACACAAGTGCTAGAAGCATTTCCAGAAAGCACATGAAAAAACGTCTCAACATATCAATATGAGCAACAAGAATGCTCCAATACGAGAACCAGGTGATCTTTTTACTTTATTTATTCCTAGTTTTCATTTTTTTTGGGTCTGCATCATATTGTCTTGTTTCCTCAACACATGGATCCATGTGATAATAAAGTTAAAAGTGGTGTAAAGAAAACTGAAGTGATAAGAGTATTGATTCCAGGTACATACATTTCGCGCTCACACACACACACACACACACACACACACGTGGAAGTTTTAAGTGAGAAATAGTGCTCTATATGGAAAAGAATGTTTAGAGAGAAAGACACAGAAACTAATGGACAATGGTAAATGATAATAGTAGGAGTTTGCTGACAAGATGCTAATTGTTTATGGAAATCTTGAGGCTGCTTGGGATTCTTAAGTTATAAGAACTATTGGCTTACAAGCATTAAGTTGTATGTTCTAGCACCTATAGGTACACTAAAACATTTGGCCTTGTTTACAAACAAAAAGACAAGCACTTAGGTGCTCATAACCACCTTAAAAATAGTAAGGACGCAATTGCTTATTTTTAAGGTTTTTATAAGCAAAAGCTCATGAGCCCTAAAACCTGATACCAAGGACCAAAAGACCCAAAGTGCTTCTGAATACAAAATTTTGAAACAAAAAGACTTGGAAAGTTGAAATGTAAATACAATCCGGAAGTAAACATCTTGGTAAGCACCGCTCAATTATGCAATACATGCAAATTATATAATTCACTAATTAAAATCAACAAGGTATGTGATTTCAAATATCAACATCTGATGGGGGAGTGTAATTATGTTTTAATTTGTACCAATTCGATCCTCAGAGTAAAATTAATTATGTTTTAATTTGAACCAATTCGATCAACTGAACACATTTCTTACTCAAACTTACCAAGCATTAAAATTCATGATTTTTCCAATTAAAAACAATATAGAATATGGACACAACAAATTGAAGGTTACAAAAGAAAACACGCACTATTAAATCACTTACTAAGCTTGCTGATCAATCCAATCAAAACTCTGAAATGGAAATCTCGTAGAATATATACATATTGGATTCGATAATAAACAGTCAAAACTTACACTACAGCGCCAATAACTAGGGGGAAAGATAGGAATTTTCTTCGACCAAACATATTCTGAGATATTCTGTGCAGAGAGAAACGCGTCTGCTCTGAGTGCTCGATCCGTATGAGGTTCGATTATTTGCTCTTTTCAGCTTTTCAAATTGATCCTTTGTTGCAGAATTATTCACTGATTTTATGTTATTGGGTTGCCCATCCGCTGTTACTTTCTACTGATTGGGCTCCATTAAACACAACTCATTTGTCGAGTTTTCGGGCTAAAAGATATCCAAGCCCAAAATGAATTGTCGTGTGGTTCTAGCGGAAATTAACATAAATAGAACTAATTAAACCCAATGTACGTTGAAATTACTAATTTGAGGTATTAAGCTACGGTTAGCGTAAAGGATAGAAAAGTCATCGTGGTAAGTCACGACTCTTCTCTTCTAATAACCCGTGTGTTAGACGGAAGGCCAAGTCCAAAGCTAACGCTTACCTCGTATTAAGTCAGTCGTTCTTATCCAATTTTGACTCGACTGAGTATTATTTTGTTTCATACTTGGTTTGAAGGTGTATGTTGTTGTTCTAATTGGTCTAGGGCTCCATTATACCAAATCTTAATACGTAAGACGTGTTTGATGTAGTACTTTATTGTCAAATGAAAAAACAATTAATCATTATCACCGTTAGATCACGTGTGGAGCTCACACGTAAGCAGTCGCGGAGTCGAGAGAGACAAAAAAGAAACTTCTACTGGACTGTTACATAGAAAAAAAAAAAGAAAATAAACGAAAAATTTCTAGAGAATCCCATCCTTGTCCCCCTTCTCCCTATGCCCCTGTGCCCAAGACAAATATTCGTTTACTTTACCCATTTATCGATATCAACAAACATTTGGCATGACGGCCCAATATCATTTTGACACCTTTAATAAATAATACTGAGCATGACGAAACAATTCCATCTCGATATATGTAATCCTAGTTGAGTACAATCATTGCACTTACCAACAATAAACTTCTACAAATAGTAAATCGTCGCAAGATAATAAGAATTCCAATCCTTTCTACTAGTAAATAGTCTCTACAAAAGTCCACTAATAAGTATCGAAAGATTTTCGTCGATAGATTGATCGAATTGTTTATTGATATAGAGTTACAATCTTTAATCCATCAAATCAATTTTAGATCATCAACATACTCTCAATTCACATTTGTCAAAAACTTGCGTCTTCATGAAACTCAACTCCCTTTCGTATCTTGAAGAAAGTAGGATTAAGTAGTTAATTTACATCCTCAACTAGTCAACAAGGTCGATTCTATATAATATAGTGAAGAAGAAGAAGGTTCTAGTAGAATATGGTTCATTTGTATGAGGTGGTCCACTATTATGTTTAATACATCGAATTGAAGAGTACTGACCGCTGCAATATTATTTTGTAAAATTATCCTAATGTATGTGGCCGAAAATGGAGAAATAGAAAGAAAAAGGCAAACACCCATTACTGCAGATTGCCTCAACTGTCAACTACTCTCATCAAATATGAAACCTGTGATCGTAATTTTTTTCGAATTTCTCAATTTTCTCCACATCTTGTATTACATGTGCTTCGAGTATGCCCTCACACATACGTAGTCCAAGCTAGCAGAATTAATTTGCTACTTGTACAATGTGGCAGTTCAGCAGATAATATTTAATGAATTAATAAGCGTATATCGCAAGATGTTTTTAAAACCGACTCGATTATTGACCTGAAAAAGCTAAAGGGTTAAGGGTCGAAAGGTCGAATCGAGATCGAACCGCTAATAATAAATAAAATGATTAATGTATGAATATATCAAATTTTTTTTTTGACAAAAATACATTATTTTTACAAAATGGAGTAATAATCACTTAATAAACTTGAAAGCAATTAATGTTTATTAGGTTAATTTCTAATATCAATAGAGAAAAAGATAACAAATATAGACAAACGTATTGATGGTTAGTCAGTATAATATTTTATAGTATTTTATTTGTTATTAAAATAAATAAATGAAAAATAAATAAATTTAGAATAAAAAGTAATCAAATTCTGGAAAAAAAAAAAAAAGGTCTATCCCAATTCCCACATGTACACAATAAGTACTACAAGCCAACCCTTTTGGTTTTCAAAACGTAACGCTGTCAAATCCCCTATCCCACATTGATTTTCAACAACAAAAATTCTAAAGAAATGACTTATGGAAAGGGCATGCCACTATTGAGAGAGTTACATTATTCATTATTGTTTTAAACATGGGCTTAAGTGATAAGTTTGATTTTTTGACAAAAAAATAAAAATAAAAAATGCAAATGTTAAAATCGATAAAATTGGTGGTGGTCGGCCGGTTCTCCAATTGGAAAGGCTACTTTGTTGATTTTTCTTCGGTTTTAAATTTTGGTTTATAGGGATCATTCAAATCAGTTTATTCCCCGATTCACTACTTTTTTGATCTGACAGGCTGATCCGATCTGATTTTCACCGATAAATTGTACGTGGGCACCAAAAGGGCACATTCTAAAGAGAAGCATAGGCTCCGCGCTTCAATGATAGAAAGTGCAAAGAAAGTCCACCCATCGAGTCCTATAGCATGCATCGCCTTTCGAGAAGCCGACTAGGACATTGAAAATGCTCATCTTTGATTCCGTATTCAAGAATTAGGGTAATGAGCTGCACTCGATTAATTATTTTTGTATGACGATTATATAAGGTAAAGCAGGAACGAGAAATGAAAAGGATAAGCTCACCTCAAAAGGGCTTCACAAGCATGATAGAAGAATACTTAACGTGCGATGACGAGCAACAAGGTTTTTTTCTTGTGAACATGATTTCTTTAGAAGGATAAAAATTAAATAAAGATTTTTATTTTAAGATTCAATCATAACTAATATTACATGTCAAATATAAATAAACTGACTTCGATATAGAAGACTCGAGAATTAGCTGTTAAAACTCTCGTCACTTAATTGCAGCAATTTTTTGCATCTATTTCGAGTCGGCTATTTTAGCATTTCTAGGCATATCTCACTCACTGCACCGTGACATCTAATTCAACAGAACCCTGTTCGAATTCTTATCAACTTCTGCTAAAATATAGACTGGCAAAAACCAGCAAACGCAATTCGTAGAGTTTGTAGAGAAAATTCAACTAAAACATAAACACAGAATCAAAATAGATACGCAGTCACCATTTTCGATAGATATACTTTAGCACGCTCTGCAACTCTTCAGTTACCGATTGTACGTGCTACAAGCTTACAGCTGATAAGGTAAACACACACACACACACAAAAAAAGAAAAAAAAAAGAGCCCATTATCCATTGGAAATCTATGGCTTATGATGCTGAGTATAGATATAGTCAAGATGAGCAGCCAGGGTCCTTCTCATCAAACATTCTTCTTCACCAACTCCCTTGCAGCTATCTTCCACATCAACATGCTGTATCTCACCAGCCTGTCACAAATTAAAAGAACATAAACATTGACAATCTTATATTAATATTATCCTTAAAAAGATTATAAAAATTTCTAACTGAGCGTATTTATTTGACAAACCTCGTACTGGATTTTCACTGCTGGCTCGGGGCGTGCATCGGATGAGAGAGCGAACAAAAAGAGGAGTGCTATTACGAAAACAGTAGTTAATTTAGACATTTTTTAAAAAAGTTTTGCTTACTGAATGGATTTTTGAGAATGAAATATAGAAAAGACTCTACGACGGGGTCAATTTATATAGAGAGACGTACTGGTGTGAACTTTGGAAGTGCAAAATGGAGACTTTCATGCGTTATAAGAATCCAAATAAATATATCAAAAATCAAATTTTAATATTATGTTAAAAAGAGGAAGATAATTAATGGACACGGCTGATTTTTGGCCAAAAAGGCAAATTGTACGATGTCGTTTTAAATATATTGTTGACTAGTGAAACAATTTCATTTTCATCTTTAATGTGGCCACCCATACTTTGTTGAATGCTCTTTTCATTGGTTCACATGTTTTATTGGGTTTGTTACCTTGTACCAAAATTTGGTTCTCATCCACTTTATTAGTGAGCATTAATGATGCTTAATTTCCTGTGGAATCGCACAAATTACTAATTATTGAGTTCAACGTTGGTCGTTGTACTGTTATAAGTTGACTCTATAATATTGTATTATTTTAAATCGATTCAACAATTATCAACAAGTTTTATTATGTTGTGTTATTTTAAATTAACTCGACAATAATTGATGAATTTTATTACGTATTTTTGTTTTATGTCATTCAGTACAAGGTTGTAATTAAGTTTTTTATATAAATTAAAGAATTCGTGATCATAATATTATGTTATTATATATATGTTTTTCTTTTTTGGTGTACTATGATTTTACTTTGTAGTCAACGAAGACCAAAAAATTAAGGGACCCACATAGAAAAGGCCACGAATCAAAGAGTTTATTCCACGTATTCAACACGTCCATTTGATGAGTCATCAATTACCAAAGATCCCACTTCACGTTGGTCATTTATTACCCTAATGATGGTTGTTATATGTGTGTAATCGTAATTAAGATTCAAGTTAATTGTATTTAAAGGCTTTTAAGTTGCTAATAAATGATAGTGGAAATTTCTTAACAATGATCGAGTCAATATTTTGACGAATCCATTTGACAAGATTTTTGTTTGAGTTTCTTAATAAATTTACTTTAATTGGTGTTTGTTAATAAATTTTTAAAACATTTTTATAGGGTATTTAATGCACATTATTCAGAAGAAAATGTATTTTATGATGTGATGTGATGAAAAATACGTGATTGAAAAATAAGGAAAAATTTTGAATTTACGTGTAATATTATTTTATTAAAAATAAGTATTGAAAAAATGAATTTTGAGAAGAATGTGGATTAAACGGGGCTAGATTAATCCACATTGGACTAGGTTTCTTTTGAAGTTCTTTTAACTAGATAAAATATTTTTTTATAATTTTAATCAAATGAGTTCAAAAATAATTTCCGAGTCTCAAAAATTTCTTTTGACTTCCCTATAGCCATATCAAACAAACTTGACATTTACTATGTTCGTGGCTTCGAGGTAAGTTATTAAGTGTCCTCATGCCTATTTGAAAGCCAAATGTGATTAGCAAGTCAAAACTTGGGTAAAAAAAAATATAATGTGAGTTTGAACAAAAGCCGATCAAATAATGAAGTCAATAAGATATAACACAAAGAAATTAATCCCAAAATACTATTTATCGAATCAATATGTCACATGTCACATGTACCAACCCACGTTTAATTTAAATTTTGAATCTACTTTTACGATAAGATTATTACTAGGTGTTAGTCGTTGAAAGAATTATCCAAATGTCATACTAAAATTTCCATGACTTCACACAACACTATTAATTAATAATTATATACTAATTAAGATCCAAAATACTAATTTATTCTACCTAAATCCAAACGACGCGGCCTACGAGGACTAACAGAGAAACTTAAATATAAAAACTTTGGATGCATCTTAAAAGGTTTATGTAAATAATAATTGTGGTGGACATACTGCGACCACAATTTTTATTTTATACATCATAATTTAATTGTAGTTAAATTCCTCAATTTTTATTCATTGTATTAATTATTTTCTTAACTTTTTTCCGTCGAATTTTTATCTTCAATCTTCCATTAATTAGTACGTATTGTCCTTATTGATGATTTATATCAAAATATTTTTTTTATGATTTGAAACGAGGGAAAAATATTTTTTGCACTCTTTATTTATTAAAAATATGATAAAAAATAAGTTGTTTTACACTATTTCAACATACTTTTGGGCATAAAAATAATATCAATTACATGATATATTAACTAATGAAAAATTTGAGGATAAAAATGATATAAAAAATCGTTAGGGATACAAGTATTATAATGAGTAAAGATTGAGAATCTTAAATACAATTAAATTGTGGTGCAAGAAATAAAAATTGCAGTGTGAATATAATTATTATTTTTAATTCTGTCACAATCTTTGAAAACATAAAATACAATAAGATTTCCGTGTCCAAGCTGTAATTATTTTCTCCTTTCCCATTATATTTAAGGAAACTATTTTTTTATCGTTTACTAAGGTTGACTAAAAAATTAATTAAATCATACAAAGTAAAAGAAGGCTGTTTTTGAATAATGCAAATAGGAATGACTTATGGTATGGTCCGGGGATTTTGTGTTCGAAAAATCGGATTCTGAAATGGGTCCAAAGCGCAGATTTTGTATTCCTTTCGGCTAGCAAAGTGTAATTGGTCCATATTAAAATTTTGGGTTCTATCTTAAAACGTCAATCTTGTTAAGATGAGTAGTCAAAATTTTTATAAATTGATCTATATTTTCATTTTTATTCGATGTGAGATTCTATCCCTTAATATGTCCTCGCAAGATGGTGGTTATTTTGAGCAGATCAATCTTGAAATCCGTGTTGGATCGAATCGCTCGTTGGAGTTTAACGGACTCTGATATCATGTTAAGATTTGAGGTTCCATCTTAAAATGTCAACTTTGTTAGAGAGAAGTAGTCCAAATTCTTATAAATTGATCTATGTTCTCATCTTTATTCGATGTGAAATTATATCGGTCCAGATGAAATGCATTTGCTTTAATAAAACAAATCGACTTTCAATAAAGTAAAAATTACTTGATTCACAAGCTTATAAGTAGATTTTTTTCGAACAAGTCAAAAAACACATTCTATCTTGAAAAGTAGTCTAGATTGATTGATGAATGATTTTTTGTTCACATAGATTTCTGTGGAGAAATGTATGTCTTCATTCGGAAATAATACGTCCAGTTAAATCAAGAAATTTGACATTTCATTTCAAATCACTTTGACTTGATGAACAATATCATCAGTTTAAGCACTACGTGCGCGAATCTGGATTAAATTCTGTGGACAAACCTGACCACGTATTAGAGAAATTTCTGCACATTCCAAGAAACCACCAAATAAATTAGTGCAAAAATTCTTGGATTCTAGTGAGAAACCACACTATACGAAAATATTCCCACAGGAGCTTCGAAATTTAATTAAGTCCACTGGTAGGACCATCTTTGAATTTTAGACATTCCTCAGATGTTTGTTTATGTGATCTAAACAAGTCATCAAATGGGATAGGTCCAATCATCTTCCGGGAGTTTTCCATGTTTAACGTATGTTAAATATGCACTGATTATCTTGAGGTCCTTTGATGGACATCTTGATAGCAACCAAAAGAGTTAGCTCCATAGCTGGTCTAAAGACAAGCAGGTCTATTATAGGCCGGCAATATATTTTTGTTAAGCGTCAGATCAATAGAGAATATTTCAACCTAAAACATATTGTGGGTTTCATTATAATGTAAGCAATTATATAATCCTAATACCAAGATCTTTATAATTCATAATTTTCACATATAAATTAATTGATCAAGAGACATACCTTGATCCATAGCAATAATTGAAAGATTTAAACCTGCAAAATATGAATTAATAAAATCTAGAAACTGTTCTCTCTATCTTCCTCACTGTAATTGAATCATTTAATGTGTTATGATTCATTCACTTTTATAGCCAAAGATAGACGGTCCAAGAGTCATGCAGTCATGAAAAAACTATTCACTTTTCATCAAAGTGGATAGCTATAAAAAAAACTGTCAATTCTCAATTGACCAATAGAATTTTAACAATAATAAACCACTTTAATTAATTTATTAATAATATTATTTAGACCACATTAATTGGTCTTACATTCTCCCACCTGGTCCATGTAATATTACATTGTTATGTGG
>CAIGRN010088558.1:0-17901 GCA_903798345.1 Fraxinus anomala | reverse complement strand
ACTCAAAATAGACTAATATTTACAACGTGTGGTCGAAGTTGGGGCAAACTGCGGCTGCGATAGGGTCACGAGGCTCAAGTGAAGTTGCGGTCCGTGACACAACGTCACGTGAGATGAAAGTTTGTTGAGTGTCAAGGTCTAGTAATATATAGCCTTTGACATCAAAAGGGTAACCGAGAAATGCACAACGACGGCTTCTTGGATCAAATTTGTGTCGGTGGCGATTGAGTGTTGATGCAAAAGCGAGACAACCAAAAACACGTAAATGTGAGTAAGATGGAGGTTTATGGAATAGAATTTCATAGGGAGATCTGCTTTGAAGAACAGGAGTGGGAATGCGATTAATTAAATAAGTGGTGGTGAGAATACAATGAGGCCAAAAATGCAAAAGAATGTTGGACTGAAAACGTAGGGATCGAACAACTTGAAGTAAGTGTCGATGTTTACGTTCAACTAAGCCATTTTCCTGAGGTGTCTCGACACATGATTTTTGGTGAATAATTCCATGTTTAGAGTAGAAGTCATGCATTAAAAATTCGGTTCCATTATCACTACGTAGGATTTTAACAAGAGCATTAAAATGTGTTGCAACCAAGTTATAGAAAGTTTCAAGGCAGTTTCATATCAGATTTTCTTTTCAACAAATAGACCCAAGTATAGCGGGAATAATCATAAACAATGGTGTGAAAAAAATGACTACCATCGTGTCCAACAATTGAGTGGGGTCTCCATAAATCACAATGTATAAGTTCAAAACAAGAAGAAGTTGTATGAATGCTGGGAGTAAAAGGAATACGAGACTCTTTAGCAAGGGGGCAAACGAAACAAGGTAAAATTTGCTTTGTATTCATTTTAGTGTTTACATGAGTATCTGAAATTAATTGCATACGGGAAGGGGAGGGGTGACCTAACCGGTAGTGCCATAAATCATGAACATTATCGACAGGTTGTACAGCAGCTGAAATGGGATTGTGAGAGGGCAAATGCTAGGACAAAGTATTGGTTAAGTCCTGTGGGGAGACTGGACCGGTGAACAGATGGTAAAGTCCATGCTCCATGCTACCCTTCCGAATCGTTGTCTAGGGAGAAAGGCCCTGTAGAAAACAAGAGTTGGAGAGGAAAATGAGACAGCAATTTAATTGTGTTGCAAGTTGGCAAGCAGATAATAAATTAAAACGAAATGACGGCACACAAAGGACGTTGTGAATTAAAATGTTGGCTGTTATTTGGACGGTACCAATGTGAGTTACTGCTGCAAGTTCCCCATTAGGGAGTTTTACAGAGTGAGAAAGGGATGATGTAATTGTTTTAAAGAGGGAGGGGTGGCAGATCATATGATCTGTTGCCCCTGTATCAATAATCCAAGTCATTTTTGAAGAAGATGAGGAGAGACATAAGGAGATACCAGCAACAGAAGAGAAGTGGGGGTTGGAAGAATTAACCGTCTGGATGTGGTCGGCTGATGTTGAAGAATCCTTACTGTCCAGCAAGGCTATGAGGTCCTGATATTGCTCATTCGTCAATGACAAGTTTGGTTCAGATTTGCCAAGAGAAATAGCATTGGCCTTCGGTTTATGAAGCTTGTGTTCAGGAGGATACCCGTGAAGTTTGTAACACCGATCAACAACATGGCCAGTCATCTCACAATGGGTGCATATGGGTGCTGTCGCGTTTCTAGATTTGAAACAATTGGCTAATGTATGGTCGGTAATTTTGTAGTGGGAACAGAAGGGCTTGTCTCTTTTGCCTTGGTTTGGAGAAGGGGTGGGTATGCATTTTCGGTCAGCAAGAGCTATAGAGTTATCAGTGGGGTTAGGTTGGGTGGCTATCACACGGTGTCGCTCTTGCTGTTGGATATGGGGAAATACTTTGGTGACCGATGGAAGGGGATCAATCAACATAATCTGATCACGTATATTGCCGAAAGAGTTATGGAGACCCATAAGGAATTGGATGACGCAATCCCGTTGGTAGCGGTCCGAAATAACCTTGGTTGAGCCACATGAACAAACAGGTAGATGGTCGTAAACAGATAATTCATCTCAAATAGATTTGAGTTTACCATAATATGCATTCACCAAATCATCATCTTGGATGAGATTAGCTAACTGCTTCTTAAGTTCATAAATTCGAGGTCTATTTTGTGGTGAGAATAGCTCTTTCAGTTTGCACCAAATCTAGTGAGCATCGTCAACAAACGCAACAGAAGAACGTAAATGAATGCTAATTGAGTTCTGCAGCCAAGACACAACCATATCATTGCATCTTTCCAAGAGCTTATAAAGGGATTCATTAGGTTTCGAAGGTTTGGTGAGGGTTCCAATTAGGAATCCAATTTTATTTCTGGCTCGGAGTGCTCTTTGGATTGAGCGAGACCGAGTGCGGAAGTTATCAGCATTGAGAAGTTCTGTGACAAGCACAGTGCCGAGATTGTTTGAGGTTTCAAGTCTGTAGGGGTTGGTTGGGTCTGCAAGATTGGTGTATTTGTTGGGAGGTGAAAGATCGCTAGTGGCCATTGTTTACCTCTCTGATACCATGTATGATTTAGTGAAAATTGGTGCTGGAGTGGGATGAAACTAACAACAAAAGAAAAGGAAACAGAGAAAATGGAATTGACGAAGGCACCCAAAGAGATGAATTTGTTGTAATTGAAAATAATTTCTTANGTGGGATGAAACTAACAACAAAAGAAAAGGAAACAGAGAAAATGGAATTGACGAAGGCACCCAAAGAGATGAATTTGTTGTAATTGAAAATAATTTCTTATGCTGTACAGTAGTCTATATATAGAGGTAATCATCTAACACTATACAATACAAATGACTAAATTATCCCTAAACATTTCTACAAATTACAATACATGCTAACAAGTTGTTGGGAATCTGTTGTGTGTATTTGAACAGCTCTGTTGAAGTGGCAATTGAGTGTTATACTGCAATAATCAAAGAGTACGCAATGCAGACTCCACGACTCAGTTTGTTGCAATTTGGTAGATACTAAGTGACGTTGTTGTTCACTATAAATCTAGCTAAATACTAAGATACCAACTTGTGTTTCCTTACTGTGAAAATGTTTGGCATCGGGGTATTCGAAAAGTTGATACATAAGAAACAACAGTATTCCTCAAATAAAGACCTTCTTGGGCTACATCAAATTTGTTTGATTGAAAAATTGTTTCTTGTGTTATTATTCTAGCAGACTTTTATTTAATTTGTTTAAATGTTGTCTTTAGTAATGAAGAAGAAAAGGAGTCCATCACAAGTTTTATATAAAGAGGGTGTTTGATGGAGATTAAAATTAGATTTTTAGTAAATTGTGATAGAAATTTTTGAAATGTGTGATTGAAAAGTTGTGTGATCCATAAAAGACGTGATTAATATTGATTGTTTGACTCTGACTTGGATTAAAATCGAATTTTAATCCGGACCAAACACGGTCAAAGAATATTACTGCTATAAACTTCAGGTCAGATCCTCGACAAATTCGAACTTGTTGAACACTAGAAGACTTTGAAGAAATACTTTGTTGATATGTATGTTATGATTGAGCATCTAGGTAAGATTAATTATGTAATAATCAGACTCAGTTACAAGATGAACTTTATAGATGTATTGTTGATATTATTGAGATGAGTGAAAGTAGGGGTAATAAAGTTGGTTGAAGGGTTATTTTACCTTTGTCATTTATCGGTGGACCTAGGACATGAAGAACATATGTATGGATGCTATGTTTCTACTTAGAGCAATGCTACATTGACAGGGCCACATGGGCCCTAGCCATCCGAGGGGATCATGTGGTGCCCCCTGGATGGCGAGCTGGGCATTTATCTTTTTCCTTTTGCTTAAAGAATATGGTATGTGTGTGTGTGCGTGTGCGCTTTTCAAAATTTGACTCTTTGATCATTTGACCAAATTTTAATAAAAAAATGTTTAGGAGAACTACGATTTCTGGCTTGGGTTCAAATGGCATCTAGCCCTACACAGCATGATTATGGACGTTGGATAATTGGTTTTTTCCGGTCCATATAAAGGGGCTTGACCTCATTTTTCTTCGAGTAAAACCATTTATACAGAGAGTTTTGCCAGGATTTATTGCCAGGGAGCCAAATGTAAAAACTATATTGGGTGTTAAAAACAAACCAATTGTATTGTGCCACACATCACCTGTAATTACACTGGTTGTCATTTCCTTGTACACCAAGCAACGTCCTTTTTTTTCCGCACATTTTATGTGCACGCCACTTTGTTTTCTCTCTGTGACTCTCCGTTTAGGTTCTGTGATTCGATACTCTTTCTGTTGTAATCTTTAGTGGATTTATGTTTACTGACTTTAAATAGATAGTTAGGGTGATTGGTTTACAGTAGTAAACTCTATATCACGGAGGGAGGAGCTTGAAGAAATATGTAGATTTCTTTGAACATTTGTACTGTACTGATTTTGACTTGATTCTAGTGTTGGAGCAGATTCTTCGTTGTAGATGCTCAATGGAAGACTAATTCTAATTTACACATTTTAATCGCAATATAACCGTAAATTCAAACAAACACTCATGGCACATCGTACAATTAGAGGTGGACACCACCAATTGGGAACCGACTGAAGCTTAATTTGGAGAGGAGAACTACATGTACAGATACAGAAGCATTACAGATACTCACAAGGGCGGGATGGGTGGGTAATTTTTTTTTTTTTACTTTTTTATTGCGTGGAACCCACTCTCATGTGCGAGGGTGTAAGGCTTCTATATTGTTTTTCATTTGTACAAATGGAAATTTCCTAATTTGGATGCTATGTAAAATTGAGACACGGGTACTCAGGTACAGGAATCTTTTGCACCAATGCAAAGGGACAAATTGTTGCTGCTAAAAATAAATCCATTCATGGTGAATCCATATGCTAGTGAATCTATGGATACATTAGGTCAAAAAAAAAAGTCACCTTTCGGTATACCTAAAAATGATTGTGGACATTGCGATAGAGGTTGTCCACCGTCCAAATCTTCATGCACTTGAAGGGGTTGTCCTCAGCAGTATCACGACCTAATTCACTCTTTCCATGTGCTCAAGTGCTCGCCGATCAGTCGGGAATAAATCATGTGGCCCAAATCGTGGCCAAGGAGGCTTAATTTTGTTCATTTCCAAAATGGTGTATGAATAAATCATACCCCTAACCCCATTGTAAACATTATTTCTGGTGTGCTATCTACTTCCAAGAAAATAAATAAATATTCGAACCTATAATTCGACTCAAACTAATTAGTGAGCACCAAAGGGTAAGTTATAGGTTCAAAGTAGAAATAACATGCTGTTCGGCCCCCTGGATTTGCTGTTTATCTTTGCCACTTCTATCTAGGTTGGTTTAGGTTTTGTTTTTGGCAGCCGTAACTCATGAACGGTTAAAATAAAAGATCGCAAGCCAATATGTCAAGTAATAATAGAAAAGGGCACAGACTCAATTACGCATACGTATAAGCCATCACGACACTCAGTTGTGTTGGGTTTGGTTCGTGGTACATACATAAGGCGATGACGCTCAATGGTCTCAAACTTTGCATCACATGGTCTTGATCTCCTCGAACTCTATGGATTGTTTTACACAAATGACATAACATAGTCTAGAAATGTGATGATTCTCAAATAACCAAAAGGTAGACTTAAAAAGCTGTTCATAAGTAAACTCAAAGAGAGCAACACAACCTTAAACATGCAACTCATGTTAATTTTTCTTCTACTTTACACTCTACACTAGTGTATTTCTATTGAGTAATGCTATTTATTATTATGGATGTGATTGCAGTATAGACTCAGAATGAACACCCTTGTTGATAAATAATATTGTACGTGTGTATTAAATATCTCAGCATGTCACAAAGATGGAAAAAGAAACAACAGGCCGAAATATTCAGTTAAATAATTTCATTCAATTTTTATTTATTTATTATTTCTTTTGGAGCATGTCTACTGGTGGGGACTTTGTGAAGGTGGGAAAGCCCATGTCTCATCTCAATATCGTGCTTTTTACATGTCAGGCCAGCCTAACTTGGCCTGACACTTAAAAAACTACTTTAGCGGAGATTTCAGAACTTCGAATTTGAATAAAAAACTACGGCCCCATCGGCTTTAAAAAGGGCCTTAGCCTTAGCTTCAAGATCTCCTACACCACTAATTAGCAGTACAAGCATCATACAAATGGCCACGCGGTCATGCCCCTTTAATACGATTTGATTTTCTAGATCTATTGTGGAACGGGTCTGGGTTGGTTTATACCTAACTGGACCCAATTATACCAAGGATGAACAAACGCAAATAAAAAGGGTGCATGCATTGTACCAATTCTGGATTAGTTTATTTTCTAATCAAATCCATGTACCTGCTAACATGATTTGAAATAGATATTTATGTAATATAACTGTGGATGTTAGTTGTCTAAGAAAACCGTTGTCGCCTCACTTTGAGTAATGGTCGATTAGTTAGAACGTTTATAATCGAACAAAACAAAATAGATGTGGTTTACTTATAATGAAATATTCAACTATATATGTCACGAGAATATGTTTCCAATCAACAACTCATCAACTTGCATAATGTCTTCTAATCTACTCATTGTATTAGATTTGACTAGTATAGTTAAAATTATCTGATCGACTTCCAAAAGCACCTTTCAATGAAATTTTCTTGATCAACTTTGAAAAAAAGACGTGTACCCAAATAATCACTAGCTAGTGCTCAAGCCAAGCCAAAATTGTAACATGTGAGGGTCGGTCCACTGAAACGTACGGTCCATGAAGAGTCGGCATACAGTTCATCCAGAAAAACAAAACCCAATTAATGGTTTCAAGAAGAACCACACATACATTTTTCTACTTAAGTGACTGTCCCTTTCGTTTCAACCTAAACATGACAATATGAAATGTCACTATGCCCTTGTCATACAATTGTTTGAAGAGTAATTTTTATTTTTTTTGAAAGTGGAGAATCGGAGTTTTTATTTGTGAAATTCCATTTTTTTTTAGAAAATGAAATTTTCTTGATTAACTCACTTTTTTCTCATGAAAGTTCTCAAACTATAAGCTGAAATTGAAATATGTGAGTAGGTCCAATGCTACAATTCTGAAGCCAAAAAGTAGCCAAATCCAATAATACATTGTATACAATTAACTCTACAACCTCGAATATCATGAATATAATATGTATATTTAATATATACAATTATTTTTAGAGAACAACATAATATTCTTCTAAAATATTGTTAAGTTTTTTTTTATACAAGTATTAATTAATACAACATTTTACCCAAATATTCTTATATATTTGAGCACCATTTTTCTATCAAAATGTATCATTGAACAGTGATTTGATCCTATTACAATTACATATTTTTCAATAAAATAATATTACATACAAACTCAAAACTTTTTCTTATTTTTTAACTAAACATTCTTCATCGTAATACTATTGCAAAATGCATTTTTTTTCCTAAAAAATTGGGCTCAAAGAAGCCCATATTCCCCTAGAACAGAAATACAGCAGTCTTCTAAAAATATTAGAATATTTATAAATCGAAATTATGCTTTTTCAAGAGCATTAATACATAATTTTTAGAATTTCGACTTACTGAAGTCTAGATATGTACATAAAAAATGCACAAATTGTGACTTATTGAAAAGAAGATGAAATGAATCCAGATATGCGAATACAAATCTCCTTAAGACATATTTCATCTGCTGCACTAGTGCTAACAATATCAAATGGATGTCTGTCTTCCAAGGGACAATGCTTCTTTTAAAATTAATATATTATAACATCAATTTTGTCGATAAACCAAAGTGGTGACAGTATTCTTCACAAAATTTTATTTCTGAAAATAATTCAAACGAGATTTAATTTGAGCCAAATAAAAATAATATTGCAATAGAGGTTGTCCACCGTCCAAATCTTCATGCACTTGGGGCTATCCTCAGCAGTATCACGACCTAATTCACTTTTTCCATGTGCTCAAGTGCTCACTCATCAGTCGGGAATAAAATCAAGCGGTCGACATCCTGGCCAAGGAGACTTTTTCATTTCCAGATTAGTTTATGGATAAACCATATCCCTAACCCCATTATAAAATTATTTCTGGGAAAATGGGGCAATAAAAGGTGTGCTTTGAAATTCAAGAAAAAAAAATCATTCGAACCTTATAATATTTTAACTCAAAACTAATAAATGAGCATCAAAGAGTAAGTTAGAGGATCAAATTAGAAACAACATGCTGTTTGGCCTCCTGGATTTGCTGTTATCTTTGCCACATCTATCTAGGATAATTTAGAATTTTTATTTGGCTGCCGTAAAATTTATAATCCCATCACGAATGGTTAAAATTTAAGTGCTATAAAAGATTGCAACCCAATAGGTCAAATTATAAAAGAAAAGGGCACAGACTCAATTACGCTATCATGACACTAAGGTGTCACATTTTGTTCGTAGTACACATATATGAAGATGACACTCAATGGTCACAAACTTTGCACCACACGGAATTGATCTCCTCGAATTCTATAAATATGACCAAAGCATGTTTTACACACACATGAAATAACATCGTCTAGAAGGGTGATAAATATGACGGGTCCTAGTTGGTTTGTACCTAACCGGACCCAATTATATCAAGGATGAACAGACGCACGTAAAAGGGTGCATGCATTGCACGTTTCTATTTTAACCAAATTCATGTAGCAGACTATATTGCTAGCATGATTTGAAATCTCAGTTGGCTAACAAATTCGATTCAAGCACAAAATAACGTTTCTTGAATTCAAACTAATGGTGGCGCTGAATCAATTCAAGAGATACTTATGTAATATAACCATGGACGTTAGTTGTCTAAGAAAATATTGTTGGCTCAATTCAAATAATGATAAATTAGAAGGTTCATGATCGCACAACATAAAAAAGATGTGGTTTAATTATAAGAAACTTTGTTCATTAAAAACACTATATATTGAGTTGGACATATATTTTATAAGATAGAAAACATATTAAATTTCACGAAATATTCAACTATATTTGTCACAAGGACTTGGTTTCCAATCAACAGCTAGGATTGGACAAAAATTGATCCGAACCAATCAACCCAACTCAAACCAACTGGTTTGGATTAGTTTTTTAGTTCAATTGGGTTGAGTTCGGGTTAGAAAATCAAAATTTAGGCCGGGTTTGGTTGGGTGCCGAGTTATCTATTAAAACCCAATAAACACCAACCCAACCCAATAAATTAAAAAATATTAAAAAGAAAATTAGTGCTTAAAACCAAAAATAAAAAACTTAATGATCAAAATTCTCATCTGCGCCACGTCTCTTGTCTCTTTTGCCTCTCATCGCTGCTCGTGCCTCGGCTTCTCGACTCGATTTTTTGACATGATTTTTGACTAAACACTTGGATGAAGGAGGAGATTTTTTATTGAGTTTGGATGATTTAACATTTTAGTATTTAGGTTGAATTCATTTTATTCAATAGGTATAATATGCAAATATTCAACATGTATTTAGATTGATTTAATATATATTTAATTTGATCATGATATAATCTATTTAATATGTTTGACAATATTTTTAATTTATATTGCTCTATTGGAATGAAACTTACCCCACAGATCCTTAATCCAACTTCAATTGACTTAAAGCCTTAATTTAACTGAAATTGGTCCAAATCGAAATGGTATCAAAATTTTAAAAAATTGTTCAAATTCAACAGAAAATGTCCCAACCATTGGGCCCATAAAAAGATTATCCGACTTGAATTGGATTCAAGTCCAAACCAATCAATCCTATCCAAACCAACCCGAGTTTGGTCAGTTTGGGTTGGATTGGGTTGGGTTTGTTGGACTCAAAATCAACCCAACCCAAACCACGACCAGCCCTATCAACAACTTATTAACTCACATAATGTCTTATTATTGTCCACTTTTTTGGAGTACAAATTTTCTCCTTTCTAACATCCAGAAGATGCTTAATCCTCCTGAAACTTACTCTTCTTGAAATAAGTATGGAATGATCAATAGGATAAAAAACGAGATTGAATCATGAACAAAATCGGGACCGAATTCTAATTTGAGCCCACTGAAATCACATTGGGTCCTCAAGATAAATTTGATTCCTTCTATGATGCTTAAAGATAATTAGCAATTGTCTCACATCATACAACGAATTTTGTCTCTTATCAAAGCAAATACAGCAGTGTCTAACAGCGCCAATGAAATCAAATTTGTGTTTTGTAATAAAAAAATTTGGAATAGAATTTATTAAAGATCTGCATTTGTATATCATGGTGTGTATCATGATTGTTTCGATGTATATATATTGGTGTTTTTATAGTGTATATACTGTGTTGTCATATTTATTAGCCCAATGAAATTTCATATGCTGCTTCTTTGATCTGTACTCTGCTTCTACTGATGACCTAGAGACAATATGCTGCTTCTTTGATCTCCATGACACCAACGAATTCCCTAGAAAGACACAATAACCAGTGACTGATCTTTTAGTATCTGAGCAAGCTGCCCAATCAGCATCACAAAAGCTTTTAATTACTAGGTTTGATTTGCTTTCAAACAATAGGCCTTGTGCTAGTGTACCTTTCAAGTATCTTAGCACATGATGGGTAGCTTCCAGGTGTGGCTGCCTAGGTGATTGGAGGAATTGGCTAAGAACCTGCACAACATATGATAGGTCAGGTCTGGTTATGGTCAGATATAGAATCCTTCCTATCAATCTCCTATATGCACTTACATCTTCAATAAGTCCCCTTGATCTTTCCTAAACTTCAAATTATGCGGTAAGGGATATTTTGCAGGCTTGGCTCCAAGATATCATGCATTAGTCAACACTCTAAGGCATATTTTCTTTGATTTACAGAAATTCCATTTGATGTCCTGGCTATCTCAAGTCCAAAAAAAATACTTCAAAACCCCCAAGTCTTTTAATCTGAACTGCTCATTCAGTTCTTTCTTAAATTGTTCAATGTAGGATAAATCATTGCCCCCTATGATAATATCATCCACATAAATGAGCAAAGTAGTGAATGAGCCTTTTTCCTATCTACTAAATAAAGAATAATCAGATTTTGACTGTTCAAAACCTTGTGAAACAATGTATGAAGTTAGCTTAGTGTTCCATTGCCTAGATGCCTGTTTGAGTCCATAGATGGACTTGTTTAATTTGCAGACCAGTTGTTCTCCAGACTTTCCCTGCTGCTCATACCCCTTATGCATCAACATGTACACCTCCTCATCAAGTTCACCATGGAGGAATGTATTTTTGATGTCTAATTGATGAAGATGCTAGCAGTTATGAGCAGCAACAGCCAACAAGGACTTCACAGTTACCAGCTTAGCAACAGGGGAGAAGGTCTCTTCATAATCAAGGCCAGCTTCTTCTGTGAATCCTTTTGCAACAAGCCTGACTTTCTTCCTCTCCTCAGTCCCATCAGAGTTCAGTTTAACTTTGAAAACCCATTTGCAAGCTACAGGCTTCTTATGTGCAGGAAGAAAAGTAACTGTCCAAGTGTTGTTTGAAACCAATGCTTGATATTCAGTTTCATTGCTTTGCACCAATCTGGATACTTAACAGCATCTTCATATGATCTAAGCTCAAGTGTAGTAAATAAGGTTAGTGAATATCTTTTGTGAGCAAGAGATAATCTGCCATAGTCCAGATACTCAGATATAGGATATTGCTTGCCACCCATGTGACCTTTCACCATGGATTCTTATTGTAGAGTAGGCACTTGAGATACAAGACTGCAGTGGTAATCTTGAAGATAGGTTGGGGGCTCTTTTAGGTCTATTTGATTGTCTGATGGGCAAAGCTGGAGTTGGAGTGGGAATAGGTGTTGAAATGGATTCATGAATGTTTATTTGAGGAGAATCAGATGAATTTGGAATTGAACTAGCAGGAGAGTTAACAGCAATAGGAATGAAGTCAGTACCAGAACTTGGAATTGACATATTAGGTGGTAAATCATTAGTTGGAACTGGAAAAAGAGATGAATTAAATGGTAAGCATGTATCAAACTTTGTTAGAGAGGTAAGGAATTTGAGATGATGAAAGGGGAATATATTTTCATGAAATATAACGTCTCTAGAAGCAAGGCACCACCAATACCTCTGTAAAAACCAAGTTATCAGATAATCTGACTGTTCCAACATGTGTAGCCTCAACAGTGTCACCATTAGGTAATCTAATAGTTACTTTAACCTTATGAGATATGGTAATCAAACGACAAATGGAGCATACCATATGTTCTGAAGCACCAGTATTCATAATCCATTTTACCTTACCAGTCTTATCTTTAGAACAAGAGTGATTACTTGAAAAGGCACAGGCATCTGGTACAGAGTAACTAGTGGTTGGTGCATCCTGAGGTTGTGAGGATGTTTGTATTCGAGGACTATTAGTTATCTGCCATTTCAACTGAGGTACTAACATTGCCAGAACTTGCTTACATTGATCCGGAGTAATTGTGAGATTTGAGAGGGATTCCATAACACTACGTTGAATACCATCAGAGGATTGTCCAACATCATTTGTCGCTAGAGTTTTGCCTTTAGCAAATTGATGTCCATGAGGATATCCTACCAGCTTGTAACATTTTCCCTTAAATGTGTCCAAGCATGCCACAATAGCTGCAAATAGGCCTGTCTTTTCTCTGATTTTTAATGAATCTAACATTCATTTGGCTTCCATTATAACCTTGTACAATATTGTTAGTAAATGCAGATGTCTCAAAATTTTGTTGCCTTTTAGTGATGACCTCCTTTTGCCTTTCATCTTGTAAAATATGTGCAAAAACATTGTTAAGAGAAGGTAGAGAATCCATCAATAGGATCTAACTCCTTACTCCAGAATAGTGTTCGTCTAGCCCCATTAGAAATTGCATAACTTGATCTTCCTGTTTGTAATCAGATCCACTGATGTTCGGTCTATAGTTATCAAGTTCCTCCCATAATCCTTTAAATCGATTGAAGTAGGAATTAACTGAATTATTCTCCCGTGAGATGGTAGAGATCTGCTTCTTTAACTCATAAATTCGAGGACCATTACCTTGACTATAACGATCCTTCAATTCAATCCATATATCTCTAGCTGAATCCTTGTGCATCACACTTGGATAGAGCTCATTTGGAATGGAATTAATGATCCATGATGAGACCACGTGATTGCATCTCCTCCAAGCGTTATACATCGGATCATCAGAACTTAGCTCAGTTATGGTTTCATCAATAAATCCTTCTTTATTCTTCACACTGAGGGCCATGACAACAGCGACTCCACGTCGCATAATTGTCCTCCGTTTGATATGAACAGACAACTACTTGTCTTTGATGAAGGAATCTTGAAAAGCAATCAACCATTTGATATGAACAGACAACCACTTGTCTTTGTCTTCCAACCACTTTGAAAGTTGCACCTTATCTTTTGACAATATCACAACTTTTGATATAATAGCATACCAACTTTACCATCAAAAGATTCTTGTAAATCGTTTTTCAATTATTTTGATTACCAATAATTTTGGTCTAATGTTTTTTTATTTTAAACCAGTTACCCATTCTTGATTCATACTTTTTCATCAAAATTGTTCTCCAAATTTTCCAAAATGGTTTCAAAATTAATTCGAATACTTTGGACTTGAAGAAAATATTTTACCCAATCTTACTCTTCAAGGATTTGAACACTTCAAAAATGAGGCAAAAACCTTTTATTTCAATTTGCTCACAATTTAAAGGTCTCATGGATATTCTGTTGGGACTATCAAATTGTTCAAACTTGTCCTCCAAATCGTGAACCAACATAGCCAGGGAAGTCAGGATTAGAGTAGCTAATCACTTCCAGATTATCAGTCCGTTTGTACATAAACATGTAGTCTTTGGTCCCCTGAAAGTACCTCATCACTTTCTTTGTAGCTCTCCAGTGGTCCACGCCTGGATTACTCTGATATCTTTCCAACATCCAAATAACAAATGCAATGTCAGGACTTGTGCATACCTGAGTATACATTAGGCTTCTAACAGCCGAAGCATTAGGAATGGTCTTCATTTGTTCCCTTTCAAAATTATTTTTTGGACATTGGTTCAAATTGAATCTATCATCCTTCACAATAGGAGCTACACTTGGTGAACAATTTTTCATCCGAAATCTCTCTAAAACTTTGTTGATATAGGTCTCTTGAGACAGACCCAAAATGCCTCAAGTTTGTCCATTTGGATCTTAATACCAATAACATAAGATGCACCACCTATATCCTTCATCTCAAAATTTTTAGAGAGAAATTCCTTCACCTTATGTAGCAAACCCTTATCATTGGTTGCAAGTAAAATATCATTCACATACAGAATAAGGAAACAAACTTACTTCCATTGACCTTCTGGTATATATCCAGATGTTCACTACAAATCTAAATGAAGAGATAACATCATGAAATTTCAAATATCATTGACGGGAAGCTTGTTTCAAACCATATATAGATTTCTTGAGCTTGCACACCAAATGCTTACTACCACTAGAGGAAAATCCTTTTGGTTGTTTCATATAAACCTCTTCCTTTAGATCTCCATTGAGAAAAGCCATTTTCACATCCATTTGTTGTAACTTCAAATCGAAATGTACAACCAATGTCATGATGATACGAAGTGAATCTTTCTTTGATACAGGAGAGAAGGTTTCCTTGTAGTCGATTCCTTCCTTTTGAGTGAATCCTTTAGCAACGAGTCTTACTTTATATCTTTCAATGTTGCCTAATGAGTCTTTCTTCATTTTATAGACCCACTTACATCCTATGGCTTTTGCACCATCAGACAACTTAATAAGATCCCAGACTTCATTAGATCCCATAGAATCCATCTTATCTTTCATGACATTGTGCCATAAACTTGATTTTTTACAATTTATAGCTCGTGAAAACGTTTCAAGATCATTTTGGCTTCGATGTTGTAGTTCGATTCTTGCAAATACACAACATAATCACTAGATATCGCTGATTTCCTTGCTCTAGTAGATCTCATTAATGTTGTATCAACATTTTCCGGAGGATAATGTTGTTCAACCAATTGTTCAACAATTTATAGCAATTCTTGAACATCTTGATCTACTAGATTGTCATCAGCAGCTTGTGGAACTTCAACAAATGGTTGTCCAACACCTATTTGAACTTGAGGAATATTGTGAATGATAATCAATCTATTGAGGAATATTGTGAAGTGGAAGGTTGAGCATCAATATGATTCTTTTCAAAAACAATGTCTTGGAATCGATCGCTCCCACTAATAAAGTCATTCTCAAGAAACTTTACATTTCTTGACTCCACAATCCTAGTGCTGTAAGATGGACAATAGAATCTGTACCCTTTAGACCTTTCGGCATATCCAATGAAATATCCACTAATGGTCCTTAGGTTTAGCTTCTTTTCTTGTAGATTGTAAACTCTTACTTCAGATGGGCATCCCCAAACGTGTACATGTCGTAAACTTAGTTTTCAACCTTTCAATAATTCAAATGGTGTCTTTCTGATAGCCTTGGTTAGAACTCGATTTAATATATACACGGCCGTTTTAAGAGCCTCAATCCACTGAAAGTTTGGAGCTACTTCGCATACTCCTCACCATGTCCATTAAAGTTCGATTTTTTCTTTCTGCTGCACCATTTTGGTTCAGGGAACCAGGCATGGTGTATTAGGCAACTATCCCATGCTTTTGAAGAAATTTCACAAATGAATCAGGTGCTTGTCCATCCTTGGTGTATCGA
Organism: Fraxinus anomala; assembly: GCA_903798345.1. Classification (NCBI taxonomy): domain Eukaryota; kingdom Viridiplantae; phylum Streptophyta; class Magnoliopsida; order Lamiales; family Oleaceae; genus Fraxinus; species Fraxinus anomala. The sequence continues at coordinate 2,119 of CAIGRN010088558.1, read as the reverse complement.
CCATAATATTCTTCACATCTATCTGTTCTCACGATCTTAATATGCTTTCCACATTGTTTCTCTACTTCAGCCTTAAAAACTTTAAAGGCATCTAGTGCTTCGTTCTTGTTATGAAGTAATTAGATATACATATATTGTGAATATTCATCAATGAAAGAGATGAAGTATTTCGGACCACACAAGTCCATGTTTGGACTACAAGTCTCGGAATGTATGATCTCTAATATTTCTGTACTCTTTTTAGCACCTTTCTTGGACTTGTTAGTTTGCTTTCCCTTAATGCAGTCTACATAAGTGTTGAAATCGGTAAAATTCAAACTAAGTACTCCATCATTTACTAATCTTAATCCTTTCTATATAGATATATCCCAATCTCCGATGTCACAACATAGAAGAATCTTCATTCATAACACATCGTTTCATACCAGTGTGAACATGCATAGCATTATAAGTAGTATTATTTTGCAAATTAATAGAAAAAAGACCATCAAACAATGTACCAGACCCAACAAGATCAGATTTATTAAATAAACTGAAAGATGCTTCTGAAAAATTAAAGGAATAACCCAAATGTACAAGTCTTGAAACTGAAATCAAGTTACTAGATAAATTTGGAATATAAAATGTCTTTTCTAAATTCAAAATATAATCATTGCTTAAAACTAAACTACATGTTCCAACAGCCTCCACATGTAAGTGCATTTTGTTTCCTAAATAAATGCATTGCTCACTTTCCACTAATTTCCTTAGGTTTTGCATACCCTGCAAGGTATTCGAAATATGGATTGTAGAGCCATAATCAATCCACCATGTGTTATAAATAACATCAACCATATTAGATTCATAACAGACAAATGAGATTTGTTTACCTTTCTTCTCAAGCCATTTCTGAAATTTTGTACAATCCTTCTTCATGAGTTCCTTCTTTTTGCAGAAAAAAGCACTTGGATTCTTTTTTATTCCACCTTGGGGTGGTATTTTACATTTTATTTTCTTTTTAGCTTGGTTTTCGTCGTTTCGTTGCGTTAATCAATGTTTTTTCACCCATTTCCATTGTCAATCTCTCTTCTTCCTGAACACACATGGCCAGAAGTTCATTAATTGACCACTTATCCTTATGCGTATTATAAGATATCTTGAAGGGTCGATATTGATGTGGAAGAGTGTTCAAAATATAGTGCACAAGGAAAGACTTAGACATATCAACCTCAAGAGTCTTCAATTGAGCCGCAATGTCCCTCATTTGTATGATGTGTTCACGTAGACCTTTCACAGTAGTGATGCTCATGGATGAAAACTTCATAATCAGCGTGCTGGCAAGTGCTTTATTTGAAGTCTCAAACTGTTCATCACTAGCCTTCAACAATGCTTTGACATTTTTATGCTCTTCGATGGAACCACGAATACCAGCAGAAATCTTGGTTTTTATGAACATCATACTGAGGCGATTAGATTGCTCCCATTGTTCATAAAGAGCAATTTCATCCGGAGTGCTGGTCGGAGTGATTTTTGGTTCGTCTTTCCTAATGGCATAATCAATGTCCATCCACCCCAAATGAAGGAAAATCCTCTCCTTCTAGACTTTACAGTTATCACCATTTTCGAGAATATCGCACTTAATATCAGAAAAATTCACAGGTTGCATAGCTGCATAAAAATTATACATACATGCTTACAATTCAAATTGAGACTAAAAACATAAACCATGCTTTACCAATGTAAAATCATGTTTCAAAAATATGAGTCTAGTGACATAAAACTTGTTTATGGGCCAAAGTCCTACTCAATTAGATTCATATATAAACCTTATGATAAAACTATCAAATCACGTTTCAATTCCTAATTCCTGTGGGTAATTAGGAAAATAATTTAATATTTTATCCTGGTTGATCATACAAATATAATAAAAATTCTTGTGGGATAAAATCTATTATATTCAATATGACTAACAACAATTAATGCCATAATGTGATCCTAAAAAAATTAATATATAATGTTGTATAATTAAAGAAGCTGTGGCTACTCCCCAATTAATTAAAATTATATAGATCACTCAACATTTAATTTAAATCACAAAATATGCTCATATAAATTGCACAAACCCACAAGAAATATGAAC
>CAIGRN010088556.1:0-22942 GCA_903798345.1 Fraxinus anomala | reverse complement strand
CAAAATTTCACAAATATTGGAGTATTATCAAAAATTCAATTTCTTTGTGGAACGATAATATTCTTTAAATAGCTGGAATATCCATAATGAAAATATAATTACAAATAAAATAACTGTATTTGAACAAATTAAATTTACTAATAATTAAAAAAAATAAACTTAGTATGTGTTTGAAACATATTTTAAAGAGAATAGAATTTTGGAATGGTGACTGATGGAAAAATGTGTGGTGGAAAAGTGATGAAAAATTTTAGATTTGTGTGTAATATTATTTTATTTAGAGAATGTGTGGTTGAAATGAAGAAAGAAAAAAAAAATGAGAATGAGAATGAGTTCCAAACAGGGGTTTAATGTTTTATCTTTTTAATTCCTCTTGGCAGTATCATCACATCTCGTCACTGTTCTAATCGACTCGAAGTAACCTGTAAAATTTTGTAAAAGTAAATATTTAAAAATACTCAGTAAAGTACGTGCATTTCCCAAACATAATTATATAACAATAAAATAAACACTTCATAACCACTTTTCTCTTATGGAGTATATTGGTGACCAACTTGCATACTCATCTTAGGTCATCTTAAATTCCTATAGGATTTCTAATCTCTTAATAAAGAACTCGAAGGTCCACGGCAATTCATGCATAAATCACTGAATATAAAAGTATAAGAAAACAAATCACTTGTACAGAAGTATCTTACCTCGATTGTTCAAACAAGTTTTTGACAAAAAAAAATATATACTTGCAATTTACAGTCGTTTTATATGAAAGCTGTCATGTAAAATTATTTGATAGTGAATTGTGGGACAGTTGCACACTATTTATAGTAAAAAAAAAGAAAATTAGTAATTTAGTCATGTTACAATTGAGATGGAAAATCGTGTCTATCAAATTGGATAAAAATTGAATTCAAATAATAAAATTATGATTATTTTTAAATTTTATCAAATTGAAATTGCATTCAAACTCTATCCAAATGACAAAAAGATTATCATTATCAAAATCAACATTTATCACTCTATCGTTACATAATTATTTAGCTCAAATAAGATAGGAATTTAAAACTTACTTCATTTTAGTCCTCATTTTTCTTCCAAAATATTAAAAATGTTTTATCATCAAAATCAACATTTATCACTCTATCGATACATAATTATATAGCTCAAATAAGATAGGAATCTAAAACTTACTTCATTTTAGTCCTCATTTTTCTTCCAAAATATTAAAAATGTACTATATATAAAAAAAAAAAAAAATTGGCGTTACAAAGGTGTATATGGAATGGAAGACGAGAGTATTTTTTAATTCTCCTCTTTTCTTTCCTCTCAAAAGTTCTGAACGTGACAGGGAACGGAGATGTTGCCTAAGCACTGCCCCCACCCCATTTTCATCCTTATCGTTGTGGATGAAAATGGTTTACTCTGATATTTTTTTATTCTTTATTTCTCTGTTTCTTTTATTTTTTGTTCTTATATAATATATATGTTAATTGCTTTTGGGGGAAAAAAAATCCGCTTATAAAAGTTCAAGAGGCCTTATTGAAGAAAGGTTTAGAATTTTAGTCCGATCCTAACAATATTGAAAATTATGCAAAATACCCTGATTTCGATCAAATTGTTGGTGTGAATATTATCGAGAAACATGAAAATTTAGAAAATGTACAAATAAAAAGAAAATGAAAATTAAAAATAAAAATTGGTAGATACAATCATACAACACAATACATAGGTACATGAGTTTTGAGTTTTATCCCCCTTTTTTGGGGAGAATGAAGACTCCGTGAATCACTCGAGCTCGCAAATTTATTTGCAGCCACTCGATCTATGCGGTGCAATGTTAGTGCATTGTCACCGTTGCAAATAGGTTACATACCTTGATTTCGAGTTTCTCAAGAGGTTTGGATAGAGGAAAGAATGGAAAAAAATAGAAAAGATGGAATAAAAGGTGAGTCGCTTAAAAAATCGACCTATTGCTGAGTGGTCTTGTAGCATATGACATTTTTGTTTCTCCAACCAATGCTACAAGTGGCAAAAAAGAGAGGGAAGAATAAAATAAAAAGAAAGTTGACAAGATGGAGGTAAATTATTTTTTTGGTGCCATGGGCCATGCTTTGCCAATTATTTTGGAATTTAGATGGGCTTGGATTGATACTCTAAATGAACTTGAAAGTTGATGCTCGTAACGTTTAGTGACCAATGCCTGTACGAGCAAACCCTATTCAAGTTTCGATTTTCTTATTCAAGATGAGTTAGTGTGAAGGTAGGATCCATTATGGAAACTTGTCAAGGTGGTTGATTTCACCATAGTCGCTAGCTATCGTGAAAAATTGAATTATGTAAAGTGATTTTTTCTAAACAGAAGAAACTTGTGGTGGATAAGTATGTAATACTTGCGATCCATGAAATATATGAATAAAAATTGGTTTGACTACTAAACAATACTAATTGAGCTAGAAAAAAAGTGTAAACTTGCATGTTGAGTTTGTTTTCAAATTTCAAATTTGGTTCTAGGCAAATCTAGGTACACTTCAAATTGTTGAGAAAATAATTGTAACATATAAAGCATTAAAGGCAGGAGTGCACCACTTGGGGTTGAGAATCATTAAATGTCTCACATGTTAATGATATACACCCACCCACTCCTACCATCTCTATATTTCTCATCATTAAAGATTTTGGGGTTCAATCACCAATTGACTAATGTCCCCATGGAGATTTTAATTTAATATATTGGTCCATTTAGATTGTGTTTGATACATTAGGTTGAACACGAAAAATATATGCACGTAAAAGAAATATCATTGCTACAATTTTTCTCTCAAAATTTACATCCTCACCAGTTGAGTTGTATAGATTTTAAACCGTGCAAAATTTCTAAGAAAATTAATTTGAATAATGCGTTAAGCCAAAAGGCCGATCTAGTTATTTTTGCATAACTAAAACAATTGATTTCATGTCATGAATTGTGGTTAATGATAATTCTCTATGATTCAAATTCTTTAATAATATTTCTAAATTGATAGACGAATGCATACAAGAAAAGTACGTAGATCATTGAAGGACCAGTATGAGGGGACCATCGACCTGATCAATCAACCAAGTTAATTTTTGAATAGTAGGTACTGCTTTACCGTTAAATAGAGAAAAAATCAATTAAACTTTACCAGTTAATTAAGTTCATGCTCGAATAAGCAAGATAAGTACAATAACATTACATTTTTTAATAAAATAATTTCATAAAAAATATGTGGAAAATAAATGCAAATTTAATCGTTTAATTTGATAATTAAAAATGATTGAAGCGTTGTAGAGCTAGAAAAAATTAAGATAAAAAAGGAATAATCATGAATACAAATGTTTTTGTATGCCCTTGTTCGATCATCAATTTTTTCAATATATATATATATTTTTTATTTTTTTTCATTCATACATTTTTAAATAAAATAATATTATATGCAACCCAAAATTTTTTCCTTTATTTTTAACTACACATTCTCTACGTCAATCTATTATATAAAAATATATGTCTGAACCCTCTCTAATTGGTTGACCAAGATGCTAATTCTCTTGAAAGTTGGTTCACGGGATGACAACAACAAAAGAAGTGGGTCCCGATGGAAGATAATGTAATTATTTTATAGGGAAAGTAGCATAAGAGGTCCCCGTACTTTGAGGCATGTTGCCCTCGGTTCCGTATCTTTCATTTTATAGCACTTTATGTCCTCATTAGACAATTTTACCATTGTCTTTAGGGTAATTATATTCACATTTGCAATGTCTAGACAATTGTTGAAAATTTTACACAAACAATGTGCTTTCGATAGGATAGAATTACCTTCGACTTCGACGGGGACGAAGGCACAAAAATATGACTAAGGCAGAAAATTGGGATTTTGAAATCTTCCAAAACCCTTTCGCTAACTATGCAGTTGATAAATGTTTTGCTTCCATGCCAACGGAAACAATAAGGATCAGGCACGAGGACCTTTTTCTTTTTCAAAACGCACACTGATCTGAAAGATGGTCGAAATGATGTTCACTTTCCTCGAGAAATTTAATCCAAACGCCAACCTGAAATCATGATAGATTGACCTAAACATGTAAAGCACCACGACACATTTTTGCCCAACAAACATCACCAACTAGAGGCTTAGTGGTAGCATTCACGAATTTAAGCAACCACCTATGCTTGAATTTGCCAATAATATAAGAGCCTACCCATGCATCAACCATTTTCCTTCAATCTCGGAACGGAGTGAAATATTGTTGGAATGCTACTTTCAACACTTTGTAAGTACCCTTAATTAACTATAACAAAAATCTCTCTCTTTTCAAGTTCATCTCTACATATATAATAGAAAATAAAATTTAAATTATTTTTAAGTACAGTCTAATATGTGTATTTCCAAGCTTTTTGTGTTTTTCTTTTAGTTGAAGAAAAATGAAATTAGGGGTAGGGGTGGAATGGAATGGGGTTGTGTTGGGATGAGAGTACTTAGCGATGCCATAAATTAGAGAAATTATAAAAAGTTTTGGTTGGATTTTGGCTACTAGTGTGCACTAGTCGATAAGGATTCGAGTCAAGTGTTGCTCGGAATTTTTATTTTAATTTATTTGTGACAAGGAAAAAAAATATATTTTTGTTTAGTAAAGACAAAATGAATAATATAAAATTTGCATTTACGAGTTTTGAAGGTTTTTTGGTGAAGTACTTATTTTTAATCAAAACTTATCGACTAGTAGATCTATAAACTTTTGATCTGGACGTGAGGTGGTCTTTATTGCACGAGAGCTATCATTTTTCCTAGTAAATAACTATGCAACATGCACGTGGTTTTTTTCGTATATGTATTTTGTATATTATTCAATGAAAAAAGACGGAAAAATAAAATTAGAAAAAACATTAAGCCCCTATTTGACAACCTTAATTTTTTTTTTTTCAAACTAATTTTCAGCTTGCGATAAAATATAAAATATTTTGCACGTAAACTCAATTTTTTTTTTCATAATAATAATAAAAATCCTAAATTTATCTTAAAATAATACACGTCGTTCCAATCCTAAAATGATGTTAAAATTTACATTTTTACATAAAAGAGAATTTTGTTAATTACTTATTTTGACAACAATCTCGTTCTGAGTATTGAGGTGTTAATTTTTCTAGCGTATAATTTATTTTCTTATTTGGTCCTCAACCTTTTACTTTCTAACTTAGTCCCCAACATTTATTGTTACTTTAGGTAGATTAAAAAATAATTTTTTTAGGGAGAATTTCTAATAGGAACAAATGACACATGGTTCGAGCCATAAAGACCATATGTTTGGTACCCACCAAGATTTGGTCGTATCAACATCAAATGAGACAAGACAATGGGGATAATATTCCCCCACCAAATATTTCATATAAATAATTAATAAAGTTGTTAAAATTTTTGAATTTATTTTTAATTTGATTGAAAAAAATTGAAGTTAAAGAGAGATTCAAATAAAAATTATCCATGATGTAGATATAACATAATACATGGACAAAGAATGATTTTATTTCGTAAACGCGAAAGCTTTACCACTAGAAAAATAATGGGTTCTTGTTATTTTATAATTTACCGACATTGATGATTAGAGAATTGTCACTCATGAGCTATTCTTCTTCCTCATTCTTTTTGACTTTTTTCCTCGCGTATTTGAAAAAAGTGATAAACTTTCACTCAAATTGTCTTTTGTTTGAGATACAAAAACCTTGTTTCGTTTATTTTCAATCATACATTTTATGAGATCTATATATTTTATCAATTTTTATCAAAATTTACTAAAAGTTTGATTTCAATTCAAACCAAAAAGGGGCAAAATACTTTTAACTGAACTTTTTACTTTTATATTTTAACAATTTCTTTTGACCTTTTTTTTTTTTTTGCGTGTGACACAATCCATAGGGTTCTTCGACTATGTATTGTATATTAAGTCGTTATTTGATTTTGATTCTTTAAGAATTATTCTCTTTCATACTAATTTTTGACACTTTCTTTTAAAAAATTATTTTTCATATTTCACCGTAATTTTTTACTTGTTAATCATATATTTATAAAAGAACTTTTCAACGAATCACTTCTAAATTTTTACTTATCAGATAATCGTCAAAGCTATTGTATAACCCTAGTCACCTCCCCATATCCCATGAACATATACATGTTTAAATTCTTTAAACATATTTGTCTCTCTTTGGATTCTTATTTAAACAACAAGAATCTCGCAACCAAAAAACTTTTCCATTTTTTGTAATCATACATTTTTCATCAATTAACTATTTCAAAATACATTTTACATAAAAAAAAGGGGTCGAATAAGCCTTTAATATATTAAGGAATTTAATAGAGGTTAGATATATATCCTTAACAAATCATACATTTGAAATGTTAAAATCAAGAGAGAGAGAGAGAGACAAAATGAGAATGGGGAGAGAGAATTTATCAAGCCCTTGTTTGATGATGGTGGTTATTTTGAAAAAAAATAAAAAATATGGAGTTTTGATTAATAAGGGCACGTTCTCTTTATTATTTTTAAAATATTTTCTATTTTCGATTTTTCAAAACAGTGAAAACACGTTTACTTTCCTATTTTCGAAAATGCTTTTTTGAAAATAAGTTAAAAATTTACAAATAAAACCCAAAACGACAAATTTGTTGTTTTGAGAGTTTTCAGTTATAATCAAGTCAAAATTTTCAAAATGTGTTTTGTGTGTTTTCAAAATGTCAAAAAGAACACATTTTCAATAATCTCAAAATGAATATACTTAAAACACAAAACACAAAATGAATTCAAAATTGAAATACAAAGAGAACATCCCCTAATTCTTTGAAGAAATTATAATTAAAAAGTAGAAAAAAATTTTGAATTTACATTCAAAATATTTTATTATGTATGGTTGAAAATAAGAGCTTGTTTGACCCTATTAAAAATACATTTTGAAATAATAGATTGATGGAGAATGTGTGATTAAAAATAAGAATTTTTTTTGAATTTGCGTGTAATATTATTTTATTGAAAAATATATGATCGAAAAGAAATGAGAGAAAATATTCTTTGAAAAAAAAAGAAACAAAGACCACATATGAAAATTAAGAATAAATTTAAGTGTACAATATTGATTGACAATTATATATTGTCAAAATCTTAACATATTTTGTAGAAGATGATTTTTTAAAATGAATGAATATGATGATGTTTTATAAGTAGCGTGATTCGAAAACTAAAGTAGCAAAATCCGTGTTGCAATTTACTACTTGTACAACTGGCTGTATAATCCTGTCCCGCTGACAAGCCAATGTTAAAACAAAAGGAAAAGGTGAAAGTTTGGTTGCCGGGAGGTAAATTTGTCTTCATAAACAGTCCACATTACCGCTATCCCTACCCAATCTTTGCTTTGCTTGCCTCAAGGCTCAAGCAAAAGACTTTTTCAAGAAGAAAAAAAACCATTTGTTCTAATCCTATCTGAGCCCTAAATGCGAAGGCAAAGGCCCTTCCTTTGCTGTTCTTTCTGTATATTCACCATCAGTATGTGAAATTGGGGTAGGTGGGCTAGAATTGAGCTCATTCTTGGTGTTTTTTTTTCTTTTCCACTGATAAGACACACCAAAATTCTATATGAAGCAGTAATGTAAATTTCTTACCTGAAAATGAGGGAAAACTAGCTTGAATAGTGGAAAGAGGAAGTAAAACCAACTTCATTTCTACATTTTCTTGAATTTTTTCCATTTATTGCAACTTCAATTTATCACAATGAGGAAACATGGATGGCAGCTACCTTACCATCCTCTCCAGGTATATTTTTCTTCTTCACTCCCCCATGAGCTTTCTTAATTTTTGTACCTTGAAGCTTATTTTTTCTTGATTTATATTTTTATTTCCAAGCCTGAGTTTAGTCTGTATATTTGCAGGTGGTAGCTGCTGCTGTATTTCTAGCATTGGGGTTTTCCTTCTATGTTTTCTTTGCTCCATTTGTGGGAAAACAATTGTTTCAATACATAGTGATGGGGATTTACACTCCTCTTGTAAGAATTATTTACTTCCCTTTTTCAATTTCTTTGCCTTTGTCATGTGAGATCTGTGGTTTCACTTGTAGACTGTATTTTCTCTCTGATTGAACTCGCTTTTGACCCCTGATTCTGAATTTTTCTTGAAATTATTTCCTGTTCATTATATTTTTTTTTCCATTTCACATTTTCTTCTTCTTTATCATAGGAAATGTTCCTTTTTTGTCCTTTAAACTTTCCCTTTTGCATTTCTTAGAGCCACTAGTTCCTCATTTGAGAATTTCAGTGTAATTCTTGTGAAGATTGGATTTTTCTCTTGTATTGAAAACTCTTGGCACTGATAATGTTTTTAATTTGGGATTATTGTTTTGCCTTAAAATCCACTGTTGATAAGGGATTGTCCTGGCAATTTATCAATTCTGCTTAATTAATGTCTGCATACTGTTTATTACAATGTGATTGGGAAGGCAATTAGTTGCAAATTATCTAGAAATGAAATATTTTTTTTGACTCTTTATCCGCCTAGTTTCTTTTCAAGATATATGATTGAATGGTTATCTTATCTTTTCTCAGATCATATGTGTCTTCAGCCTGTTCATTTGGTGCGCTGCTGCTGATCCTGCAGATCCAGGAGTCTTTAGGTCCAAAAAATATCTTAAAATTCGCGACAGCGAAAAGCATGTCGAATTGAACGAATCTAAACTTGGTGCAGAATCAACTTCTTCAATACAAGATGCCTGTGCAGGCATACCAGGAGAAAACGCTTTCGATAAAACTAATATCAGTATCGATAAAAGAGCTGAATGTACTTCTGAAAGTGATAAGAACATGCCGTCCCGTCAAGTCTCCTGCTTTATGTCAATCCTTGCTTTGTTACCTTGTGCTTATGTATGTAACTTAGATGAAGAATCTTCCGAACGTCAAATGAGTGAAGATGGCATGTTCTACTGTAGTTTGTGTGAAGTAGAGGTGGGTAGTTAACATATGAAATCAAATGGTTTTGAAGTGAGATTTGTCACAAAACCGTCCTACAATCCTAGACCACATTTGGAGAAGCAATGAGTGCCCGTTTAATATCTTCTCTTGTAAAATATCCTGACAATTGTGACCTGATTGTGTGGCCAAACAAATCAGTGCTTACGACTTGGGAAATTTGAACCTTTTTTCTTTAACAAGATTTTAAAACTATATGACTAGAATTGTCCCCCATTTGCAGGTTTTCAAGTACAGCAAGCATTGCAGAGTCTGTGACAAGTGTGTTGATCGGTTCGATCATCATTGCAGGGTACATCACAATCTAAAGTTTGAAGAAACTTTACCATGTTGTGAGAACTAAAACAATTTCTTCATTCTGGTTTTGCAGTGGCTCAACAATTGCATAGGAAGAAGGAATTATCGAAAATTCTTTACACTCATGGTGTCTGCCCTTCTCCTGGTATATGCTCGCCCCTTTATTACTTATCTTGTGATATTGACAACAACCTGCAGATTCTACAGATTCATTTTTTTTCCTTAGAATTCTATACTTTATCTGTTAACTAGTCCTAATTCTGATTACTGTAACAAAGCTCGGTAATTTCCCACTTTCTGAACCCGGTTTCATCGTGATTGTGTTCTGTAATCCAGATATTTTGGTGACAAATTCCTGGTTTGGCCTAACGTTGTCTATATAGATTATTCTTTCTTTATTAAAATCAGATTTTAATCTAAGTTAAACAATCAATATTAACCACATCTTTTATGGTCCTACAGCTTTTCAACCATACATTTTAAAAACTTCTATCACAATCTACTGAAAATCTAATTTTAATCCCCACCAAACACCTACTAAATGATATTAGTAACCGAATTTTCTTCCCAAAGAGGACTTGTGTACGCTGAAAGTTGTCTCAAAAAGTAACTATTTCATGTTCAAGTTACTTTTTATTTAATTGATTATTGACAGGTGTGTACATGGTTTGTGCACCTATGACTTGAGATTGCAGCTTATAATTCAATGGTCGACTGGAATCTTTGTACTCGTAAGGTGTTTTCTTGAGAGAAAGAAATACTCTGTGGACATCACCTCCAATTTGGGAAGCAGTTTCACAGTGGTTCCCTTTGTGATTGTTGTGGTGAGTATTCTATAAGTTCCCATCACATTGTTGTCACTTCAACTCTATTATTTCGTACTTGGGAGCTTTGTAAATGCTTTGCGATTCATTTCTGTAAGGTCAAATTTATTGAAGTTCTTTACAATTTTTTCGATTGCCTTACTTATGAGCTTACATATAACAGGCAGTATGCACCATATTGGCTATGATTGCAACCTTGCCGCTTACTCAGCTGTTCTTCTTTCACATTCTTCTCATAAAGAAGGTTAGCCTTTCCTTTTTCTATCAAGTTTTCGTGTTAATGATAAGGAGAAAATGAATGCTAATGAAGTAAATTTTTGGGTGATATATACTATGTTCGGTTGACAGGGAATTAGCACATACGACTATATTATAGCTTTGAGGGAACAAGAGCAACTAGCTGCCGCAGGTCAGCAAAGTCCTCAGATGTCTCCCCGGAGCTCTCTTACTGGTTTAAGCAGTGCAAGCTCCCTTAACACCTTCCACCGTGCTGCATGGTGCACACCACCACGCTTTTTTGTTGAAGATCAGGTATAATATATGCCACCATGTTGTGTTTGGTTTCACAATTATTAGAAGGCGAAAAATTGAAGGCACTTGAATCCGTTGTTAGGTTCCAATATCTAGGGACGGAGCTAGCACTCGGTGAGCCCCTGTGCCGCCCGTGCTGGCTCCGCTGGAAATTATTTTTTTCCTTATATTGGGCAGCAACTCGACTGCCGCTTGAACGGCTATCTAGTGACCGCCTGTGCTCACTTGGATTCTTGGATCTGCCACTGCCAATATCCATCACTTGTTATTGATATTGTGCAAAATACTGGTTATGTTGCAGTTTGATGTAGTGCCTCCAGACAATGTATCTGTAAGTTCACTAGGGAGAAAGACAGTGATGGAGGAAACGACCAAGAAAAAGAATCCCGCAGCTGTAAAGATCAGTCCATGGACACTGGCAAGATTGAATGCAGAAGAGGTTTCAAAGGCTGCTGCAGAGGCAAGAAAGAAGTCGAAAATTCTGCAGCCCGTAACAAGACGTGATGGGTCATATTCCCTTGAAACTGACGGTAGGTTTGGCAGTGGTGGACGTCGAATGGCTCCCAGACCTGATAATAATAGAAAACGGGGTAGCCAACGGATTCGCCTTCCTACTGACATGCCATTTGATCCTCACTTCAAGATTTCAAATGAAAATGCAGAAAACAATAGGGGTAATGTGATTCCTGAGACATCAACTGGTTTGGTCTCTCTTCAACATGAAGCTCGAGGTGCTTTCCGAACGAGCAGAGCTATGCCTAGCTCAGCTCACGTTGTTGCTTCTTCTCCGGAGAGTAGCTTAGATTCTCCCGATCTTCACCCTTTCCGTGTCTCCTCATCAGGAGCCGAAGAAGCAGGACAATTTGTTGGGCTGTCAACATCTGGCATGGCTTTTCGAAAGGCAATCCCATTCTCGAGATCTACTAGTGATGGATATGAGCCATCGGGTGGGGAAGACAGCGACCAAATACCCTCCAGGATTGTTCAGAGATCGACTAACTGGAGTAGCCTTCTGTTTCCCTCAGAGCATGACAGGACAGTCACAAAACAGACTATGCCATCATCTTCATCTGCCTTGTCAAATCACAGGAAAATTTGAAGCATCCTTCAAATTGCTAAGATTTTTTCATTTGTTGTCCTAGTTTAAATAGATTTGGCCACTTGATTTGCCTTGTTCAATTGCTTTGTTTATTGCTTTTAGAAACTTTTGGTTCGAAAATGTTGATAAATCCTGTAAAGGGGCGTGCGCAAAAAGTTGCAATAATTCTATTTTTGCTGCATCATCAAATGAATCTTCGTCCTGTAAATAGACAAGTCCCTCCTTTACATAGATTTACTTGTTTCAGTGTTTTCTCATCAATTTCTTGAATTCTCAGGTCCAGATTTGACCCTGTAGATGATAAGATGCTACTGGAATGGTCCATCTAAAAGAAAAATTCTATATAATCCCCCCGGTACATATAGCCCCCCTCCATCTAAAATTGTGGTTACCCTTTATTTTGTTGCATTTATATTTCTACTGAGGAAGATTAGCTTTGTTTTTAGGCTCAACTTAAATTGAAAAATAATGATTGGTTTGGTCAGACCTTGAATTTGCTTCCTAATGTTCACTAATTCGAGTTCTCTCAAGACCATTTAGTTGAATACTCAGATGTGAACTTCAGGACCTCGTGAAATTAGTTGAGGTACGCGCAAGTTGATCCGAATATTCACGGTTATTTAAAAAAAAAATGATTGGCAATTCAGAAAACTGAACACAGAAGAACAGGTAGTAGAATAATCTAAAGAAAAATGTTGCCACTGTTGAGGACACGTTTTCAATTTAAAGCATCTGCTTGCAGTCAAATGACTTGAGGATTGCGCAAAAGACCCTGTTAACAAGCGTTATTGTCAAACTAAACCCTATTCTTGTAAAATTTAAGGTCGAATCCATATACCATTTCTCAAAATTCAGTTGTGCGTAATTGGTACCTAGTCCTTGTCAACTTTATCATCATCTGCAGGTTAGCCAATCAGGTCAAGTGTAATGTAATTCACCAAAAATGCAACAAGACATGCTTTAAATAGAGGGTCCTGCCTTTTAAATACACTTCAATTCAATAGTGAAAGGGCATATTGCATACTCCATACTTCGGAAATGCTATTATGCTAAAATTTTTTTCAAATTCGAGCTTGGCTCTCTAGATGTGCTTTTCAAGAACTGAAATAATCCTTGTTCGAGTACCATAAAAGTTGAATGCTCTGTCCTTCTCACGTGGGAGCATCTCGTGGACTCCATCTCCTCACGTGGGAGCAGTCAAGTCTCGTGCACACGTCATATCATGAATATAGCTATTAATCCTTTCATGTCATCCCCAACGAAACCAGATTTTTATATGTTAAAAGAAATTCAAAAATTCACTTCCATTTGGATATGGGTTTGACAAGATAACCTACCTAGATTTGGCTGCATCGACTTTTACCCGACATACATATGAACTCATCGGGTCAGTTGCATTATAGGCTGGCACAAAATGATTAGCATGATTTTTGGCAACATGGAATTAAAAGCTTTGGTAAATTGGAAAAAATTCAATGCAATTTCGAATGATCTCCTATGAGTTGAATTCTATGCCATCAAACATGGTATAAGAGCCTGAATGGACCATTAATAATCTCTGTTTTCTCGATTTCACCTGAAATGTCAACACCATTACTCCATATGATAAGAAGCTGCAAAATGGAATCAGTGTACACAATTTTTTTTACAGGACCTATTGGGTCATATAATAATTTAGATGGAAATTTAAATGCTAAACCGATACTTATAATCAAACTGAAAGGATGGTTAAACTGATATTTTCCTAGTAAACAAACTAGGCACACTGATACCAGAATAGAATGCAGTTGAGATATTACCTCCATTTCATTCAACCGCCTAAAGACAGCTGATTTTATTCTTATTTCACTACAATATATATTAGACCTTTGCTCACCAAAAATACTTGAATCAAGAATACCTTGCATCTGATATAATATTTCACCAGCATAGTAAGAAAATTATATTAGGATCACCATAAAATTTCAATGAAACTGAAGTTATACGAGTTCAAGACATTCCAACTGCAAAAGGCTAGTTGATTTATCCATCTAATACAAAGAGAGTAATTTATTTTCCATTAAAATAAAGCACACTAAAGCTAAAGTTTATACATTCAAAAGCAATGGACAGCATCACTGGTTCATTTTCTTTTACATGTATTCAAGGATATACGAGTCTAAGATTCAACATTTCTCGTACTACATAATCATACACAAGAGCACAGATACTATTAAACATGGGTACAATACGATAAGACTATCAGATGTCAAGTGAATATTCAGACAGAATTTAAGCTACCAACCTCAAGCTTATCAATGGGGTACAACATAGACAACATGAGGAACCTTCCCATCATCGAAAGGCAAGCTGACGTATTCGCGAGCAAACTCCTCAGCAATATCAAATGCCAATTCCCCGTGCAAGGCCTTACAGTACATATACAGCACAGTATGTGCAGCAACACTGTAAAGCATCAATATAGTCATAAAACCTGAGTACACCACTGTCTGCAATACAAAAGCCCAGCTAAGCCACCCTCCTTGGATTGATCCAGCATTCAGAACCAAAGATGAGGCCGCCAATGCAAAAAGCCCTATCAAGATCCCAAACAACATCATCATTGCTAGAGCGACCCATCTCATTCCCTTTATTAAACGTGCACTCCTTTTCAACGGTGTCAACCCCCATTTAGATTCCACCACCACAACCACATAAGCCAATGACCACTCCACCGTCAAGTAAATCAAAACGGACACAATCAAAACCATGACAAAAACAGCAAACCCCAGAACGTAATTCGACTCATACTCAATTTCAAACCCGAAAATCGTTACCCCTTTATACACCAAACCCACAAAGACCCCAAAACCCAATACAATCAAACCCACAATTACATCAATAACAACAAAAGTAACAAAAAGGGGTAGCACCGAATACAAAACTGATTTCAGTGATGAAACCAATTTAACGGGTCTACCGTAAAACCCGTGGAAAGCACTGTAAGTGACGGAAGCCGTAGCTAATAGCGTGAAAACAAAAACGAACACAGTGTACACAAGCGGGAATAGGAAGAGATGGGGGTTTTGCGGATTTGAAACCGAATTATCAAGAAAGAAGTAAAGGGATCGGTGAAAGGAGGAATTGGGTTCCGAAAAAGTGGTTTGAAGAGTTGGGTAGATGACAGAGGAAAAAGAGAGGGGAAGAAGGAAAAGTACAGAGAGTGCTAAGAAATGGCGAGAGTGGGCACTGAGTATGCGCTTTGTTTCGGTGAGAACTCCGCAGAGGTTTAGGCCATGGATTCTGTGAGTCGCCATTGATGCAGGATGAGAGAGAGAGAGAGAGAGGTGGAAAGATTCAATGGTTTACAATCGTTTGATGAAATAAACCAAAGAAATGATTGCAAGATGATACAAATAAAATACATTATCTTTGCGTCCATAACAAGGCATAATTTTCTCTTGTTCTTTGTTTTTCCTTGCAAGTCTTTTCGTTTTTGTTTTCTTCTACTCAAATTTAGTATCTATTGGCTTGTTTAGTTGAGGATTTCCAAATCTATGTTAAAAAAGTAAAACCTACGCCGATAAATAACTTTAAAAAATTTGACGAGACAACTAAAAGGTCCCGATGAGATAGAGCACAACGATTTTTCCACATCTTTGATGCTGGTATATGTAGAAAAGCCTTGTGGATTTCGATGATAGTATCAAATATTCAAATTGAAACTTTGAAAGCATTTGACTTTCATAAAGATTAAGCATGTTGCGAATTCCGTTTTCATTATTCAGGGATGTATTCTCATAGGAAACCCATTTGCATTTATTACAAAGGTTGAGGACCTCAATTACAATTTTCCCTAAATCACGCTGTGGAGGATTGACCTTTTTATTTGTCAAGTGACCAATGGAACTTGCCTTGAGTAAAACTCACTTTTAAATCGACTTGTAAAATCTATTTGAAAGAGATTATCCGTAGTAATTTATTTATTTATTTTTAAAATGTGTGATTAAAAAATAATTTTTTTTACGAACCCACATAATTAAAATAGGTTTTAAATTTTTTTTTTTCAAATAAATTGCCAAACAATTGTTTAATTACTTGTAAATTCACAAGTCAAAGTTCCTATGAAGAATTTATTATTCAGAAGTGGTCATTACTTTTAAATTCACAAAAAAATTAAACTAAAATATTCAAAATAATTTGATTTTAGAAATTCAATCATGCATTCAAAAGCGCCACCATTTACATCCAACATTATATATACAACCAACATTATATAAATATAAATTAAATGTTGAAAAGAAAATTATATTATATTTTTAATTTTATAAAAATTTACTTAAATAGACATATATAAAATTAAATAAAAATATATTACTCTAAATTTGTCATGTAATATTTTCATTAAATTAAATAAAAATATATAAATTTAGATTCTTTAAGTGGAAAAAACTCCTAGAGAAGGGATTTATACTAAAAAAATGCATCATTTACAAGAGATTCCGGCCATCTTATTGTAGTCAAAGAAAATGTTGACACAACCATGGGATTCTCTTGTCCAACATTTGGCACTGCCCATGCGGAAATGCCTTGGTTGCCGAAGAACCCATGACTCAATTTTCAACCTTTTTCCTTCTATTTCCTTTAACGGGGATGATCATCACCCATAAACAATAAAGCAAAATGTAACGGATCTTACTACATATACATTAAAATTTAAATAAGAGATTACATAATGTCACGAGGCATTCTACAATTTGCCTTGTAGCTAATTTGGTGCAAACCACAGTGTATTTCGTAAATGCTATCAATGTAGATAACTGATAAAAGAAGTAGAAAAACGATTTAAGAATAAGACTAGTGGAGGTAAAATTCGAAAGGCTGGCCGGGGTTGTCTCTTTTTGAAATGAAGGTTGCTTTTTTACACTAAAATAGTAAACACAAATCTGTAAAGCATTCCTGCACGTACAATTTCTTTCATCTTAATTAAAACCATGCATGAGATTTCCTCGACTACAAATTGCTTCTATTGACACTTGTAATTGACTACAATCATTGTTTATAACCAGAACATTGTTTATCGAATACATTGTTATTTGGATATACAAAACTAACATTGATAACATACAAATGTAAGGACAAACTTCGATAATTTTAAATCACTTTAACGAATTTAAATCAATTTACATGGCTTGCAGGATGTCGCTGACTAGAGGAGGAAATACATCTAGTCGAAACTTTTGTACCGCGTGATATCACCTCAACTATGAAAGCATATTTTGATGGTCTATACTCCATATTTTGCTCGATACCACAACCCATAATAGATGGTTTATGGGATCGATTTATGGTAATTATTATTTATTATATTGTTAATTTCTGATATTTATTAGGTCTATAAATTGATTTTTTATTTATATAAAATGATAAATATGTATGGCCGACTACGAATACTATCAATGTGTATGACACATGGAAGGTCACGATAAATGATAAATATTAAGATAAGATGAATGATACTTGAGAGAAAGCAAAGCGTACAAGTTAGTCTGATAATTTTGCTGATTGGAGAGGACATGGCTCGCATTGGATAAGGACAGAGCATTGGGATAATTTTGTAAATTATTGGAATACCGCGAAATGGAAAAGTAATGCAAAAATTGCCAAGGAAAATTATCTTGCACAATGACAGGATGGTGAAATGAAGAAGCATACTATCGGTTCAATCTCCTTTGTGATTACTAAGAAGAGATTGATGTATTTTTTCATATTATTTATATTTTAAAATTCATGTATATTTTAACTGATTGTGATTAATGAGTTACGTATTTCAGGAGAAGGATATGGACTGTCCAATGTACCCATTAGAGTTTTTTAGCCATATTCACAGGAAAAATCACGAACTTGGTGATTTTGTTGACAAAAAATCCAAGCGAGTTCACATAAGCACAATTAAAGTTTATGTACTTCATAGTTTGTTCATATAGTTAGTAAGAATTATTTTTTATTTTTCACATGATACTTATGTTTATGGGTTTTGTCCTAGACCATGTTCTTGGTACACCTAATTCACCTAAAAGTTCGATCCTTGCACGTAATGAAGAGGTGATTAATTTGAAGTCAAAACTAGCTATTGCACAAAATACAATAAATGAGAACAAAAAAAGGCTAGGTGATCTCACTGTACGTCTTGAACGACTTGAAAGAAATTATAGGTTCGAGATACGAGAAACAGTGCGAAGCATGCTTAGGGAACTAATATTCCTAATTTTCAATTTCCTTTTAGCTCGGAATCACAAAATGATTATGTGTAAGACAAGATATTTGAAATTTCGATGTAATAATTTATTCTATTAAAGCTTTAGAGTGTTTTGACGATTTTGATTATTTAGTGTATGTTGGTTTTGATACCCAATAAATTTTGGACGATCATGTAAATATTGGATTAAATTGTTACTAACAATCAGGTCCAAAAGCTCAACCAGAAAACAACGTGGGCCTTTGAAAGTAATTTAAACAAATAATGTTGTTCATGGCTCATATATATTATCTCTTGGATGATTTTGAATATTGACTCATTTAACCTCTTTTATTGGTCCAACTAAATCTTAACCTAGCCTATATATATGGTGTTTTTGCCCTAACTATTTTGTGCGTGATTTGTGTATGCAAGAGAGAAAAAATAAGCAGCTTGTGAAAGGAGAAAAAATCCGTGGCTTTCTTTGTGTTTTGGCCTCCATCTCGTGTTTCTTCCATTATTTTTTCTCGTGTCTTTGTGGCTTACAAATCATCACCATTATTTTATCCTTTGTGGGTGAGATTGAAGAAAAACCAAGGTAAATATATTGGTTGTGGGTTGGAGCTATTTTATAGAGAAAGATAACGTGAAACTGAGCTCGAAAGATACCGTTTTGACTACCCTTGGAGCAAGTTTCCGTGACAATTGGTATTTGAGCTTCAAGGTAGTGGACTTGGCTCGAAAAACTGACCAATAACCGACTAAAATGAAATAGAAAAACATATCGAAAGACTGTCAGAAAACTCCTTAAAAATCGGACATGTTTTCATGATTTCTGGCTAATTCGGATACATGGTTGTGAAACGGAGACCGCTGGCGTAACGTGCAGGGGAGGTAGTCCCAACGGTTAGGTGCGTGTCACCGATGATGGCGTGTGGAGACCATACTCAGACTCTCAGAGAGTGTGAGCGGCATGTGAGGACGCCTGAAGGGTTTTCGGGCGACTGTTTCTTCAGGCAATTTGTTCCTGACATTTTTCTTGTCGTTTTGATGTTGTTAGTTTTTTGTTTTAGGTTATATAGTAAAGTCTGGACGATTGTGTTCTTCGCGTGTTCGAGATTCAATCATCGTTGATTTATTCTTGAGATTGTTGGAGACTTTATGATAAATAGTGGTGGTCCTAAAGTGATAAATTTGCATATCTTGATATTTACAGACCTTCAGACATGGTCCGCTCTGTATCATGTTCTTTCTTTTTTGTTATTGCAGTTAAAATTATTATGTAGTTATTTTTCGTATTAGAAGTCATTGTGTGGGAGTGATATTAGGTTTGATTTACCGTGAAGGGGTATCCATTAAATGTTGCTAGACCTAGGAATTTCTTGTTAATTATTTGTCTTGAATTTTTTGTGAATTTGTCGCCAATTATTTTTCATTATTAGAATTGCACGTGACCTTAGAAAAGTTTTTGCTAGACCATTCTGTGTGGATTGTGTCTGTACTTTGCTTATGGTCGTCGTTGGTTGCATTTTGTGTTTTGTGCATTTTTTTGGTAAAGATGGCAACACGTTTTAATGAAAAATGTGATTTTTCAATTTGGCAAATACAAAAGGGTTTTTCATAAAAATTTTGATGGCGAATATAGGTTTAAGGCAAGTGCGAAAAGTAAGACGTGTTATAACTGCGATAAATTTGGATATCGTGAAATAGGCTATCATAAGAATGATAATAAAAGGAAAGTTAAAGAGAGAGACGAGGCGAATATGGTTATAGGGTCGAGTGATGACACTAGTGAGGTTTATTGAGGCTAAACATATTTACTGCATGTGCATCCACGTGTAATCTTTTTTGCATGTGTGTGATTGCTTAATCTGTTGCATAGTTATATATGAATTTCAACGTATTTGATATGTACATTTGCTTGAATTTGAAAGCAATTTAATTACTTGGTGTAATTGTTTGCTTGCATAGTGGGTTAAAATGTATTACGGTATGTGTGTTGAGCGTTTATTGGTGAGATTAAGTATAGATGCCTAGGAGTACATTGATGGTTTGTACATGGGATGTAGAATGTGACAATTGGAACACGAGTGGAGATGTGATTAAATGTTGAAATTTTTTATCTATGAAGAGACCCTGATCAGGTGGAGTGTAAGAGAGACACTTCTATCACTTTTGTTAGGTGGAGACCCATTATTCATTTAGGTTGGGAGAAGTGATGTGGTGATAGAAGATTATCCCAAGGACTTAGGATCTATAGAGGTCTACCAGTTAGACATGAGTTGAGTGATCAGTCTAGTGAGCATGATGGGCGATGATGTGAGATATGTTTTCCTAATGTATGAGAAACACATAATGAGATATGATAAGTATGGTGAGATCTTTTTGTGGGGTCATTTATGCATTTGTTGCATACGAATTGGCCGTTTGATTGATTAAATTGGTGTTAGTCTATTGTTATGTGTGAATGTGTCTTTTTTGAAAAGATATGTGTTATCCTATATAATATCTCCATCGTATGTTTATTTACTTTTGATTGATTACTGTGATTATCTGCTTCTACAAGTATATTTGTTTGTAACCTTAGCCCTAGTGAGTACATGTAGCATGTATGATATGCGTTTCGGGTTGAAACACGAGGTACTATCTGTGATTCCAATTTTGATTGTTGCCTTGATTATGTAAGCATTAACTTTGTGTTTTGATTACTTGCAGATTAATTGGATATCAATGTGGAGATTTGTTGGGTTTTGATACCCAATGAATCCCGGGCGATGATATAAATGTTGGATTAAATTGTTACTAACAACCAAATTCAAAGGCTCAACCCGAAAACAACGTGGGCCGTTGGAATTAACTTAAATAATTAATATTGCTCATGACCCATATATTATCTCTTGGATGACTAAAGTCTAACTTAGCTTATATATATGGTGTCTTTGTCCTAGCCGTTTTGTGTGTGATTTGTATATGCAAGATAGAAAAAACCGGTAGCTTGTGAAAGGAGAAAAAATTGGTGTTTTTTTTTTGGCATCCATCTCGTGTTTCTTCCATTGTTTTTTCTCGTGCCTTTGTGCGTTACAAATCATCACCATAATCTTGTGTTTTGTGGATGAGATTGATGAGCACACAAGGTGAATATATTGATTGTGGGTTGGAGCCGTTTGGATTGGTTGTTTGGTAGATAAAGGTAACGTGAAATTGAGCTTGGAAAACACTGTTTTGACGACCCTTTGTATAAGCTTCCGCGACAATGCATTTTGAAATTAATGATTATTAATTAGTGGGTTGTATAAATTTTTAGTTACTTTCTTAAAAAATAATAAATTAAGACCACCAACGGATTTTCCATTGATATTGAAGCTGTATTAGAAAATAATTTTAGTATCGGATATTTCGTTGGTAAAATATAATATTTTCTCTGACAGATATTCCGTTGGTAATACTTATATTTTTTACCAATTATGATAATTTTTTTATCAACAGAATATCCGTTGGAAATTACAAGGTTTTTAGCAACGAGAATTTCATTAGTAATGAAAAGACTTTTACCAACGAATTTTCAGTTGGCAATTACAAGGCTTTTACCAACGGAAATTCCGTTTGTAATGGAAAGACATTTACCAATGAATATTCAGTTGGTAAAAGGAATATACTATCAAGCACCCTCAAATTAAAAATGGATTTTCAGTCGGTCTTTTTTCGCTGGCGAAGATTAGTAGTGTAGATATCGTCGCTTTAGGAATGGAAAATCCGTACCTGAAGCCACTTTTTTTTTAGTGTTGATGACCGAGGGCTTGCATGGAGGTCCTATAGAGCCACAGACCGACGTTGCATAGATAAGGTGCATATCTTTACATGTCCACAACGAGATCAAAAAGCCAAAGAAGGTCGCTAGCTACACATGGTGTGTCATGCAAATTGTAATTGATAAATTGAGTATTAGCGGTATGTACTCCTAACCCAAAACAAAGTCAGTTCCCTTGGCCTTTGGTTGCTTCCACACACATCAATTTCTACTATTAGTAAAAACCACGATAAGAACAAGAAAAATAAAATGCAGAGTATAAAACTTTTCACTCAAGAATCTCTTTGAAACTTAGAGACTTAGTCCATGTTTGTTTCAACTAAAAAGTTAATTAAAATTTAGTCAAGTTCAACAATTAATTTAAACCGAACATTTTATTGGATCCACAACTTTTTAATCACGCGTCCATAAATTTTTTATCAAAATCTATTAAAAATCTATTTTTCATCTAAACAAACGGAAGCTCAGAGAGAGAGAGAGAGAGAGAGAGAGAGAGAGAGAGAGAGTGTGTGTGTGTGTGTGTGTGTGTGTGAAATGTCAATTTATAATTTCAACTTGATGAAATTTTTACCCATTTTTCCTTAGAAATGGAAGTCTTTTTTTATCAAAATCTATTAAAAATCTATTTTTCATCTAAACACACGGAAGCTCAGAGAGAGAGAGAGAGAGAGAGAGAGAGAGAGAGAGAGAGTGTGTGTGTGTGTGTGTGTGTGTGTGAAATGTCAATTTATAATTTCAACTTGATGAAATTTTTACCCATTTTTCCTTAGAAATGGAAGTCTCCCACAAGTGCAGGATCATAAGAAGTAATAAAATGGACCTAAAAGTCTTGAACATCATTTCCACGAAACTATTATCTAACTATTGGTTAAATTATTCCTAACTTCAATTTAATTGGAAAAAATTGAAGTGATTATTTTCTTTTGTGATTTTTTATTTTAAATATATGAAAAAAAAAGTGATTTTTTAAAAGATGGTTTAAGCCCCTGTTTGATAACCATCAATTGGGCAAAATGGAGTTTTCATTAATGATTTTTTTTGAAGAATATGTTTTAAAAAGTGGGAAATTTTTTGGTTTACTAGCAAAATATTTTATTGTGTGAATATGTGGTTAAAAATGAGAGTGCATAAAAAATAGTTTTGAAAAAA
>CAIGRN010088541.1:0-18249 GCA_903798345.1 Fraxinus anomala | reverse complement strand
CTTGTCTTGAAAAAATGCCATGTTTCGATAGATGAATGAGTGAAAATGGAGTGCAATATTATGGTATTTATTTGTAGGGAAGAACAGAACCTTAACTTGTGCTTAGTTGTCGCAAGCTGGCTGTCTTTTGAAGAAATTAAATCAATATGTGACTTTGGATCATATAGACAGTAGTTAGGATTTCATGTGCATTGATAATGACGTGTTTGGCAAATCCCAGTGTCCCGGCGTCGAGTGGAGGACAGGTCACAAATTTGATAGTACTTGCTATTCTAAGATTCCTAAATACAGATTTGGTCCAAAAATAAACCCAAACATGGTTTTAGACGTTGTTTCATGTTTGATGTGTAGAAGTCGATAAACTCCGCAACAAGGATTGGAAGGATTGGAAAAACTTAATAAAGAATGACAGATATGAAAATAAGAGCTTCTGTTCATAAAATTTGTAAATCAGTCAGACTTAAAAGTCTATAGCAGTGTGATAAAATTTAACAATTCTTTTGTATAATCTTGTTCAAAATGTATCAAAAAGTGTGGGGGCCATGTAAAGAGTGTCAAAATGGTTGGGTTCAACTCCCAAGCATGATTGGGCAGATTGGTGGTCTTGTAGGGGTCCTCAAGGCTGGCTCACTCTGACCTACATTTGAATAGAAAAAGACAAAACTATTCAAATTTATCCTAAAAATATTACGCGGGTTTAAGNGGGGCCATGTAAAGAGTGTCAAAATGGTTGGGTTCAACTCCCAAGCATGATTGGGCAGATTGGTGGTCTTGTAGGGGTCCTCAAGGCTGGCTCACTCTGACCTACATTTGAATAGAAAAAGACAAAACTATTCAAATTTATCCTAAAAATATTACGCGGGTTTAAGACGGGTCCATTTTTCACCTCTGTACCAAACATGTTGGATATGAAATTTGTTCTCCCGTTTCTTTCAATCACTCCGGAACAAAATATCGTCCACTTCGTTGAAAATTAGAAACTTTAATTCCATACACTACCGACAGCAATAAAATTGCAGAAGAAATAGACAGACAAAAATACACAAAATTTATAGAAGTTCGTCTAAATGAGAGATCTCATCCTCTTTCGCAACTATAATAATTTATTACGATTAAAAAAGTTTATAAGAGAAAAATTGCAAACCCTGTTGTCTCTAAGCTCTCTTCTGATGATGATAATCTTAAATTCTAATAATACGACTCCTTATTTATAAGAAAAATTATGACAAAATCGTTGTAGTACCGACTTAAGTCACTTGAAACACCTCACACCAAATGCCCTGGAAAAGTAGTCTAGAGATTCATAGAAAAAAGCTGAAAATTTTGAATTCGACTTACCTAATATGCCCAAATATATTTCTAAAACTATTTTATAACTATGAACCAATAACAACAACAAATAGAGTGCTAACTAACAAGAAAATTAAATGATTTTGACTTATTTGGCCAACAAACTTAGGTCCATTCATCATTAAATACTATTGTTAGTTTTAATTGGTGTCAAAGTCCATGAAAGTTGGCTGAAAAAGAAAAAATGGACTGCTGGAATTTTACGGGCTTTAGAAATCAATTATATACTCATTATTTGCACCTGATTTTGTCTGTTAACAGCTGTTAATTGTTAGGAAATGGAGAGTGGGTAGGGCAAGTGGACCAATTTGGTAGTAGAGATTGTAATTAACATTAAATTAGGTTGTCTTTTATATAATTTTGATTCGTTTACAAATGAAAATTCTTATTTTCTAGTTTTTTTAGGTTACGGTGTTAGTTTGATGTGCAATGTCTTGCGCGTAATGTTAAATTATATAAAATTCTCCACTCTTGGCTATTGAAAGTGTTGAGTTTGTGATCCAAATTCGATTAGGTTTTGTTTTTTTGGGAAAAATATCGTTTCCTTCATTTCACACATTTTTTATTGAAAAAAATAATAATAATATTTCCTTTATTCTATGCATTTTTATGTTGGGAAAATATTGTTTCTTTTATTCCACCTGTTTTTTTATTGAAAAATATTGTTTCCTTTATTCTACGTGTTTTTTTATATTATTTTCATCTTTAAGAATATTGTTAGGATTTTGATATCTCCCCTATATATAGTTGACTTTTCTTTACAAATTGATTTATTACAGAAATTAGAATAATTTTAAGAAACACAATTTGTTGTAATTCTTTCTCCATTACAGCTGAATAAAATCTCAAATTCCTTTGCCAAATTAAATTATTGTCTTTGTGTTTATCTTGTTGTTGTGATCAATACTTCATATCGTGTCTATAACCTCGTTCCGCCCCCAACAAGTGGTATCAGAGTTTCGATTTATTTTATTTGTTTGAGGTTTTTGTTCTTAATGGCAATCATGAAGCATGAAATTTTGCTTTTGTATCGCAAAACTAGATTCTCATTGTGACAATTGAAGATATGAGCAGTATTCAATCAAATGGATTTGGATGATGTGTTGTTAGAATTTGTCAATATGCCCACAACTTGGACGACGAAAGAGAAACAATGGAAGGATCCGAAAGTACTTTCACAAATTCATCTTCATTTTTAAATAATATTTTTAGGACATTTTAAAGGAGAAAATGACAGTTGTATTGTAATTGAAGTTAGAGCAATTATGTAGACTAAGAATCTAACAAGCAAAGTGCACTTCAAGCAGATGTTATATTCTTATCGCATAACAAAAGGCGAATCTTTGGAAGATTGCCTTGTTGTTTTTAAGGAGATCGTCGCTGATTTGGAGATTTTAGAGCTAAAGTATGATGAAAAAGATTTAGTCTTAAATCTTTTATGTTCGTTACCCGCTTCGTTTAGAGACACGATTTTATATAGTTGTGATACTCTCACAATTAAAGATGCGTATGATGCTTTGTTTTCAAAGGGAAAGATGAAGTATTTGGTTGGATATGAGGTTAGAGATAGAAAAGGTCTTATTGTTCATGGTGGTAACGAAAGGGACATGTCAAAATCTAATTTCAATAATCTTTGTTTTTATTACAGGAAGAATGACACATCAAGAGAGATTGCAACAAGTTG
The DNA here is from genome assembly GCA_903798345.1 of Fraxinus anomala. Taxonomy (NCBI): domain Eukaryota; kingdom Viridiplantae; phylum Streptophyta; class Magnoliopsida; order Lamiales; family Oleaceae; genus Fraxinus; species Fraxinus anomala. The sequence goes on along the minus strand of CAIGRN010088541.1, from coordinate 15,215 downwards.
TAGAATAAAGGAAATTTGGCTGCCAGTTGGAAAGGAAAACAATCAGAAACTACAAGTGAAGCGGATGTCTTAGAGCACTGCTTGAGTGACAAAGATACGTTGGCTATTTCGACAGCGAGTCCAAACCTGATGAGTATTGGATTTTGGATACAACTTGTGTTTTTCATGTGTCCCAATCGAAATTTATTTTCAACATATGAAACAGTTTCGAAGGGTGTCGCGGTCATGGGAAACAACGCATCTTATAGGGTAGCTGGTATTGGTAGAGTCAAACTTAAGCGATAGATAGGACATTTAGAACAATTGATCAGATTCGACATCTTTCGAATTTGAAGAAAAATCTCATCTCGTTGAGTACTCTCGATTAAAAAGGGTACAAATTCTTTGGTGGAGGTGGAAGTGGAGGTGGAGGTGGAGGTGGAGTTTTAAGGGTTTGTAGAGGTGCTCGTGTTGTATTGAAGAGAAGGAAAAAGTCTTAGTTATACTTCTTGTAAGGTTGCGCAGAATTTGTGAAAAAACAATCAGAAAAGATTTAGTATCGTGGTGGATATTAAGTTTGGTATAATACCGTTGAGATTTGATTTGGGGTCTATGTTGAATAATACAAGGGATGCTTATTTTGTTATGTATGCTTTAAATATATTTGAAGGTATTGAGTCGAGCAAGGGATCTTCTATAAAATCATTTGATGTTCATTCTATTTCAAGGTGTGTTTCGGCCTTATTTAGTAAATTTTAAGTCATTTGTGATTTTTGGTTGAACTCGAGGTAATTCTGTGGACCAGAAAAACTTGTTGTCGATTTTTATATCTCACAAGTGTATAGATCGTAACAAGCAATAAAAGTGGACCTCTGAGTCCGGATATCGTTTCACGATGACTACTATCTAACAATTAATTAAATTATTACTAACTTCAATTTGATCGAAAACAAATAAAATATTTATTTTTCTTTTTATGAATTTTTATTTTAAATATACTAAAATAAAAGTGATTTTTAATATAATGATTTAAGTGTTAGGATTCATGATTTTACCATAATTATTCCCTTAATCTCAATTGCCAAGTTTTATACAATTGATTATGTTTACCCGATTAAATTCTTATAATGTATTCAATTTACCCCCATCGAGTTCTCATTGAATCTATTTAATTAATTCAATTTCATATCTTTATGTGAATCAATCTTAGTTAAACACAATTATTGTTTTAAAAATTCATATAACGATCGCAATAACTAGTAGAAGTATCTCTATATTTTATTCTAAATTATTGATTTTTACTTCGTGGTCTAAACAAATAATCTGCATCTCTACGTAATTATTGCACACGAAATTAATGAATTAGTGCCCAATTAATCAAAGTATTAAGAATAGAAGTAAAAGCAATTCACAAAATCAATTGAGATTTAGAACTTTTTAATTAAAATTAATGTTTAAAACTAGGTAACAATCATTCATTCTAACTAATTACTTAGTTACACATAATGGGAGAATAAAAATACAAGAAGGAATTAAAGTACGTCACTAGGTATTAAGAAAAAAACGAGGAAAGGATAAAGATCTGCCTTCTTCTTGTGAAATCCTTGAAATCCTAACTTCTTGATTGATTTCTTGATTTTCCCTCTTTTTGTCTTAAATAATATATGTATAATGAATCTCACAAGCCTTGGCTTGAATATATATGTTTAATGAAACTCTATAAGCCCCCCTTTAACTGTTGGACCAATGTATGTATTTGTAGAACAAGATTTATTCAAAATCCTTGTTCAACTTGATTTCCACTAAATAATTTAAATTTGTTTCTACCAAAGAGTTTAAGAAATAAAAGAAAACAATTTCTCCTTTCGATTGAACTCCTTTTCTTATGTGGCTTTAGTCTTTCATCTTCATTCCAAAATCATAATAGTTGACCCGAGACAAGTTTCAAATTTGTAATTTAGTTCTGAAACTTTCCTAATGTTAAATTTAACTCCCGAAACTTATGAATTTTTACCGAATGCTCCATTAATACTTCCAATTGATCTCTTGCAATCCGGTTAATCTTCAATTGCTTCAAATCAACTCCAATTAAGATCCAAATAACCTCTTTTCGCATAAATTATATCCAAATTGGAATTTTTCCTACAATTAACATATTTTACACAAATTAAGTAGATAATTGCTCAATTTATTTATAATTAAATAAGAATAAAATTCCGAAGAATTGCATAAAATGTACTTATCGGTGATTTGATTGAGTGATATAGAAAACGATTATTTTGTATTAATGGGTCTTAGCATTGTCAAAAACTTATTCATTTTGGAGATCTGGAAATTCTTTTTTATGGAGACTATTTATGTCCACACTTCTAATTTTATTCCTTCTACAGAAGATGGTTGCTTTTGAAAATTATCCTGCTAGCCATTTACAGAAGAAGCTGCATTCACACACACACACACACACACACACACACACACACACCGCCAAAGAACTTGTTAATATGTGATCCAAATTCCGTTGGATGTTCGTGGATTGGTTAAATGAGGTGTTAAAGAGGTCAAGATATGGTTTGGGGGCTTTGAGATAGAGATTGGGAGTCTGGACGCTATACAAGGTGTTTGGAATCAAGTTGGACTGAAAACAAGGCACCTTAGTGCCATACACGCAACTCCTGAGCAATACTGCTGCAACTCACTTACCGCTCGAGCGTTGCGCTCGCCTGGCGCTAGGGTGCCGCTCGAGTTTCTGGTATTATCCGGGAAAATATTATTTCCGCTTTTCAATTCATTTTTTATCCTCTTTCCATCTAAAACATATTCTTTTGGATCATATATATATTCCACGAAATTATAATCTTGTATAGACTTTGAATAGCATTAGGTACACAATATTGTTGTATTCTTTCTCTATATTATAGTGAATTTTCATTTCATCTGCCAATTCTTTTGTTCCTTTTGTGCTGCGATTGCTATTTTATATTGTGCTCCTAATAAGTGGTATCAGATTAAAGTTTGATTTGTTCGAGATTTTGTTCTTGTGATGACAACCATGAAATATGATATTCTTCTTTTGGATCATAACAATAGATTTTTGTTGTGGCATATGAAGATGCAAGCAATGCTCGCTCAGATAAAGTTGGATGACGCTTTATTGAGATTTGACAAGATTCCCTCAAATTGGTAGATGGAGGAGAATTTTATTGGAGAGTTTTTGTTGCAGTTAAGTTTTTGTTGAACATTCATTGGCCTAGTCCTCGTAGTTGAATTTGTCTCCAAGTGGATAATTTTTGAAATTTTGTTCCTTGCATTAGAATTTGAATTAAGGTGAAGACTTGTTAATATATGACTCAAATTTTGTTGAATATTTGTGGATTTGTTGAAAGAGGTGTTAAAGATGTCAAGATATGATTTCGAAGGCTTCGGGACAGATATTGGGCGTCTGAGCGCCATACAAGATGTTTGAAATCAAGATGGACCCGAAAACAAGGCACCTCAGTGCCATACATGTAGCATTTGAGCGCCTTTGTTGCCGCCCACTTACTGCTCAAGTGCCGATGTTATCTGGAAAAATATTATTTTCGTTTTTCTGACTCGTTTTATTTATTTATTTATTTATTTTTATTATCATTTTTCCATCAAAAACATATTTTTTTGAGTCCTATATATATTCCATGAAATTATTGCCTTATATAGACTTTGAATAGCATTAGATACACAATATTGTTATATGTGATTTCCATATTACAGTGAATTCTCCTTTCATCTGCCAATTTCTTGTGTTCTTTTTGTATTGTTATTATTATTTCATATTGTGCCATATAATCTTGTCTTTAGTTCCTAACAATATTTTTGCGATTATGTTGAGCTCTTAATTCATCCTAGTGAAAAGAGTGGATTAGAAGTACTTCACTTCTTCATTTAAAGAGCTGTTTGTTCAAAGAAATTTTCAGGCTCATATACGATAGATTTGGTATTATCCGATGGTACGTCAACCAAATTACCTTTTTTGAGCAAAAACGATTAATAACTTAGGGTGAGAATTGAGTAAATTTAATTTTTGTTCCTATAATTGTCATCATGTATGATATTCTTAAATAGTAATCTCTCATCTCATTGTTACATACATTAAGAGGCAAGGACATAAAAATTACCTTCTATTTTCGAACATATTATTATCATATGTTATTTTTATAAATTTTGAAGATAAAGAAAAATTTATTTATTTTAAAAGTAATCCTTATCTGCATTTTTCTACTCATAGGTAGCCATGGCAAAAAGGCTCGGACAACTCGGGCGGCTCGGGCTCGACCCGGGCTAGCCCGTGCCACACGGGCCGACCCTTATATTATAAAAAAATAAAAATAATTTTTTTTATAGCTACCTGCGGCAGCATTTTTTATGCTGCTGGGCAACGGTTTTTAATTTTAATTTTTTTTTATAAAACCCAAGCCGGCTCGGTTCGGCCCGCTAAGGCTCGGGCCAAAAGCTCGGGTCGAGCCTCATTTTTTTTGTCTGGGGTCGACTTGGCTTGGCCAAAAAAAGCTCGGGCTCGGCGAGCTTTTTTTTTTTAGGCTCGGACTCGACTCAACTCGACTCGACTCGGCTCGGCTCGTTGACATGACTACTCATAGGTAAACTTTTTAAGCCTAGTTTTCCTAGGAATTGGCATTGATCATTACTTTATTTGGAAAAAAGAAATGCACGTGAATGGAGCGTGTGAATAACATAATTTAAATAAATATGTGTGGCTCATCTCTTACAACTTTATACTTTTAAATAAAATCGTCAATGGTTCTACGTGACAGAAGATGTAAAATTTCAAAATGAATAAAATTATATACTTATAAAATAAGTGTGACTTTCTTGTAAGCTTAACCAAACATGCTTCTTAGTGTATAATAAACATTTTTTTCCCCTTTACCACTGCTGAATACAAACTTATCTACCTTACCAACATGGAGCGAGCAATGCATTCAGCTTAGAGCTTATTTTGCCAGCAGGAAAATCCCAATTACAGGGATTTATGGATATTATACAGAAGGCTTATAACATTTGCAGATGACAAGACCCCCAAAAGGACAATAATTCTACAGCCCGCCTTCATAACATTCAGATGAACAAGTGTACAGCATTCTTGATTAATCTGTTTCCAGTACTCTCTCCATGAAAAAATTCTTATTAATGAATTCTTTGCAGGTTTTATAAACAAACTAGTATAAAAATATTTCGTACACAGTATTCAACATGAGTGAATAGTATAGTGAACAAGATTCTATCTCTTTTATCCTTGTCTAGTCTTATCTAATGCTCTATATCAATCATGCTAGTAGAGAATTGTTTCTAATATACGAAGCATTCAACCTTTTAAAGTTATGCATATTCAGAATATAAGATCGGAAACATTTTATAGTACACATCACATGTACATCAGTTCCGATTCTTATTATGCATATTCGTAATATAAGATCGGAAAAGAATATTCAAAGACACTTAAATTGTTCTTACACTAGTGCCGAAAGACTTCTTCAATACCAGAAGACCATAAATCAAGCATATGTGGGAACGATGTAATGAACAAGGAGGCAAAAAAGACTAATCACTTCTATGAAGCAAAGATGAGGGGAGTACAGTATATAACACTTAAAATGCGAAGCTTCTTGCATCAGATGGTCAAAACTTATCCTGACCAGCATCAGGACTCCTCGGTTTCAAGGTACTGGGAGTGTGAGGCTGCGATGAGTGCAGCTCCAATTCCAGAGCCATCTTTGGAAAGCTCAATGTTAACGCTCTCTGAAACCTCCTCCCCCAGGAGCTCTTTAAGAGTGTTCTTCAGACAATTCCTGAATTCAGAATAGTGCTCAAACAATGCGCCATCTAATGCAATAACTGACATCTGCTTCTCATCCTCTTTTACAGTATCTCTTCCCAGTTTTTTGAGAATTCCTAAGATCCCAGAGCCGAAAGACGGGCCCCACGAGTGGCAACAATGTCACATACTTCCACAATCATTTTCCTCATTTTTAAGGAAGAATTAGGTATCTGTCACACAGAAAAATGGAGACGATGTGTAACTGCATTTGGTTTTTGCACAAGCTGCTAACTTCAATTACTCCTCGGATGCACCCCAGTCAACATAGTAGACAAAAAGCTATCAAAGATGCCAAAATTTGCCAGATCTACTAAAAAATAGATGACCATTTATACAACTACACTTCTCGATGAATACAAAGCATTTTACCTCCAAGATATCCTTCAGTTTGCTCCCAACCACTTTGAGATCAGCAGAATTGTCGTGATGCATTGCAGCCATGTCGGGGGTCCTGCACGGTAGCACTTTGCTCTCAGTATCTATATTACAAATGATTAGCCCCTTTTTGAGCCCCATTTTTTCACAAAAGATTTTGTAAAAAGGTGATTTTTTTGGAGAATGTGTGGTCAAAATGGAAAAGTTTTCAGTTTACCCACATCATTATTATATTGGGAGGGTTGAAAATGAGTGGAGAAAAATGAGTTTTAAAGAATGGGGCCCAAACAAGGGCTTAATTTCTTCAATGAAACGAAGTAGTATTATGAGGATTTTATTTGAACGAAGCTATAAGTTAAAAGATGTCTTATAATTCGTTATTACAACTATCGTTTTTGGTGCATGGTGCTGGACCACGAAAGGAAAAAAATGTACAGAAGATAAATGCATCTAAAGACTAAAAATGAGGATGTTAAGATAGATATGTGGTCAAACTAAAATGACTACATACGAAATGAGAAATATGTCAGAGTGAAGAGGAGAGGAGAGGAGACAAATTATGGAGAAATTAAGGGTAGGAAGAATTAGATAGGATATCTCTTGCTTAAGCCAGGAGAAATGTTCACAAAAGAAATGTGAAAGATTTGATTCTTTGGACCTTTCAGTACAAATAAAACTGATTGAACTTATCTAGATTCACCCACGTTTGTTGGCAATAAGACTTAACTTCTTGTATCAATGGTAAAATTAGATGATACATTAGCTTACGGAGATTCTAATATCCTGACGGCACCAGCATCACTACTCACCTTAGTATGAATGGAATTCTCAGTTTTGTCGGGATATCATCCCCAAAAAAGGATGCTTCTTCTGCCAACCTGCATAAGACTTGGCGTACAATTTCTGCCAAATACATGCCAGAAATTATCTTCTCAAAAATCTGCAGCAATAAGTCATGGGTGAGATCAGACATAAAACCTAGCAGAAGTAATAAGAACAAGCTACTGAAATGACCTGCTCGCCAGGGTTTAAACTTTCAGCATCGAGACTTTGATCATATTCTGTTAATGGAAGATGTGATGATCGGAAGTTACCCCATTCCATGTTTATAACCTGCAAAAGTGAAGCAAAATTTAGCTAATAAAATAGATCATAACGATGTTCATGCATGGCTCATAAACAGCCAGTGAAAATTGATGAAGCATAAAGGGATAGACGATCAATTATGAAAGGACAGTTTATGCCTTGATCAACATTAGATAACGATAAATGATCAAAGGAGGAGCTACTAACCATTTCCCCAGATTTAGGAAGCGGACCATGCCACTTTGGAATAGCATTTGCCCGTTCTACATATGCGGCATTAGTTCCAGTACCCAAGATGACTGCAGCAATCACATCAGGGTTGTTGTATCGTCCTCCGGCTAATGTTCCAACTGTATCATTGACCTGCATACCCGAGCAAGAGATTGAATTTTTAATTTATTAGCTATTCCACCGGTTAAAGTATGATGTAAATGGTTGGCCAAAAGGAGGCTGGACCAAGATTTTGGTCCAGAGTTCAATCTTCACTGCTCTCCCTCGAGCATGTTCGGATAAGTTAAAAAAGAAGTAAAAGGATACTTTAAAAAGAAGTACAAGATACTAGTAACTTTGTGTTTCCAAACATGTTAGGACACGTCATTATTCCTTAGTTTTGAATTAAAAAAGCTTACTTATTTCAAAAATAATTCTGACCTTTAGCATCAAAAATCAGTAATTCACTTATTTATGATTTTATAAATAAAAACGTTACTTGCTGGAAGGTAAAACCTTTAAAGCATAGCCAAACAAACCACTTCGGTTGGGCACGTTCGGTGAAATACAGGTAAAAGAATACTTGATAAAGTAAAATATGTTTTGTAAAAAATACTGTAATGCACAAGCAAGGTGAAAATAGAAAATTTTCGAGAGGGGGAAATCAAGACTTACCAAAGCAGTCACATGCATATCAAGGCCAACTCTTTCCATTGCTTTAGTCAACTCTGCGACAATATCTTGTCCTATCTATTTGAAACCATCAATAACAGATACATTGGAGAATTAGAATCCTATAAGTAAATATGTCTAATCCTTCAGGTGAGCAAGCACATACATGGAATAGTAATCAGAGATCTATTAAAATTTACTATGATAAATTTTCTGAGTTGTCAGGAGATGGACGGTAAACTAGAGAACATAAAATTAGAAAGGAATCAAGCAGAGAGATAATGCACACCAACAAATACATAGGGAGGAGAGAGAGAGGCTGACATATTTTCTTTACTTAGTGCTGTTTATAGCTAAAAGAGAGACAGTATTCAGAGGAAAGTCGTCACCAGATAGATCAGTGAGGGACGTGTTAAAGAAATGCCCTATTATTACTTACGATTCAGTTATCTCCACTTACTAGTATCTAGTACTTATAAATGAAATTCAATGAGAATGCAGAGGCAACACAATGCTCACTAACCAAGCAAATGAATTGATTCACACTTACAGAACTAACCTAACATTAACCAGTTTACTGAAAAGCATGATAGAAATCAGATTATAGACCTTACATCATAAAAAGGTCACATAATAAGTGGATCAACGAGAGGAAAAATATTTTAAAACAAAGTAAGGTTGATATGCTAAGTTATCTATCACTACAGTCGCAGAAAAAAAAAATTAATCTGAAGACTGTTCCCAGTCTTCTGGTAAACACAATTAGTAATACTGATGTACTAAGCTATTTATTCACTGAACAAGAGAGAAGTCACCATGGTTGCATAAAACAGATGAAGAGATGAATTACAAACTTCTATATTGAATTTGTCGGAACCTAAATATCTTATTTTGTATTGGTAGCACTTTGCTTGCCCCAAAACAGGTTAATTCATTGTATAAGGTCGCCCTACCTTCCTAGACTAGATAAAGAAATCCGACGGGGGCCATTTTTCTATTGTTTAAAGCGCGAGAGACAAAAAGACTGAAAGGTGCAAGATCTCCACTGTAAACTTCTTCTTCTTCTGGATTTTTGTAAAAATCAGCTTTGGTGAGTGGACATAGCTCTCACGCTGAGGGTCAAACACTATAAATTTGTGTTCTTTGTGCATTTTCTGATTTCTTTTTTTGTTTGTTATTGCTTTCAGAGTTAGGGATTAAGGTTTAATCCTAAATGGAACCCAAGTACACTAGGTATGCCCTTTGCATAGATCAATAGCAGAATAAAAAACACAAGTTCAAGAAAGAAAAAAGAAAGAGAGAAAAAGGTAAGGTCTGAAACTAACTGCATCTTCTATAAGGAAGCCTTTAGTCCACTTTATAAGAGTCCCAGAAGCCAATGATAGTTGCCTAACTGGGAAGGAAAAGGTGAAACCCAGCTCTCTTTGCCTGCCAGGTGGAAGAACAAAGTTTTCATCTTCTGTTGCAACAAAGTTTGCAAGTGCCACAGCAATAAAATCAAACAATTCCTGGAATCATTATGAAAAAAATAAAATTCACAGCATAATAACAATTGAAACAACATTTAAAACTGAAAGGATGGCTGAGGACACACTTACATGAGATGACCCAACCATCAAATGTGGAGGAATTGAAAATTCTTTGGATTCTTTTTTGACCACACATTTTTCTTTTCCACCGAGCTGCACCCGCAAGACTCGGAAGTTTGTGCCACCTAGGTCCAATGCATAAAATACTCCTTTTTCATTCCTGAAACAGAAAATATCGACGAACACAAGCACGATAAGTGAAGCCTATCTCCAGGAAGAGAAACTGAGAAACAAAACTTAATCATATTAAATTAGTCCAGGATCTGCAGAATTAGGACCACTACAATCTAGCCGTCCTCAAGATCATGGGAGATAAAGATAACACAATTTCACAGTTTCTTAGTATTCTCTCAGAATAATGTTTCCACTATTTGTATCTTGTTTACTGTAAGTCCGTTATATAGTGATAGAGATCATTCCTCTGAGAACTTCCATTTCCTGAAAATTTCAAGAGAATAAATAATAGTCGGCTAGTAGCCCAGTGATCCATTTGAGTTTGTTTATTTCATGTGTTACTTTGAACAAACTTGTACTGAGGGTTTTGTATAACTATAACCACAGTGAAATTACTATGCAAATCACAGTTAAAACAGAAAGTAAAATGATAAAACAACCACAACATTCATTACGTCCAACCATAGAATATTTTGATATATCAGAGTAATGATAAGCGGTCAAGACAATATGAGGATTTACATCAATAAGTAAGCTAGTTAGTAGTAATTTTTTGACTTGACAATGGAAAAAAGGAAGCTAATTCAGAATACAATAAGAAAATTATAGATGCAACTTCAATAAAAACTCAAATCTGATAGTGTTTCATTTTGGAAAAAACTGGAGCTAATCATGCCGAAGAGGATTACAATATCATACGAGCAAAACTATAATAGTCTTCAGATAATACAGGTATGCAACAAAATCAGGTCACAGTTGTAAAATGAAGAGTTAATACTATGTTTGACTATTCAGCAAATCAAGTCAACAGATTAAAAACACGATAAAAAGAGAAACTTAAAAACAAGAACAATTAAATGAAGAAACTAATAAATGAACCCCGAAAAGGAGAAGGGGAAGAACCAGAGAAGTAAAAAATGTAAAAAGCATAATTCATGATCGCATGCCAAAAGGTCCAAAAATGAAAGATTTATGTGTATTTAACGCTTGAGTCACTAAGAAAGGCACAAAAGAGGATTCAGAAATAGGAAAGGCCCCTAGTTACGTATTCGACTGACATTAAACAAAGGACAAACAAATCTTTGTTAAAGAGAATGTCAATTGTCTGTTAGCATAAGATTGCCATGAAACGAGTGAACTCTCAACTCAACCTGAGCCTTAACTGAAATCAGAATATGCCTTAAAAAGTGAAATTCCAATTTAATGAAGTAATATCAAAGCATGTATGGTTTCTCCAATAACGTCAATAATATATTGCGCTTATTCGAAGCGTATTTTCAAAATAACAGGCTAAAATTATTCCCTAATTGTGAGAATAAGTTTTCTTATTCAATAACCAAATTTACCAGTTCAACCACACCTAAAATCATATAATTGCATTAAAACTCAATATTATCATGGATATAAGATTCGCAGAAACAATAGGAGCAAGTTAGTGATTAATGAGCTGATCCTACACTTATGGCATGTTTGATAAGTCGAATTGGACCATACTCGACAATATTAATAAAGAAAAAGTAGCTAAATCTAGTCCTTATAGGCTAATAGCAACTAAACTCCAAGATTTATTTATATGGAAGCTGAATTTACTATAACAAATATTATAAAACACTCCAAGTTCACATCTTTTATTCCCAAAGACTTGATTGTATAAAAAATAAAAAATAAATAAAAAAGAATTAAACATCAAACAAGAATAAATTATATATACCCAGTGGGAAGGCTATCAACATAGCTGATGAGCATCTTAAGTTTGCTGCCGCCTTCGGAGGCGAGGCCGGCGTGCATCTCAACCGTCATGGCGTCAGCCACCTGCCGGAGCTTACCAGTTGGGGTGGCACAATTCTCCTCCAGCTCTCTCAAAATGGCCTCCGCCTTGGCCCATCTCCCGGAGCTCTTCATCCGGTGCCTCATCATCAGGACAGCTGCGGCACATACCGCTGCCGTACACACCACCGCTGCTACCGCCACCACCTTTCCCATCTCAATACGATGAACAACTCAAAACCCACTATTCACCTACCCCACAAAAACAATTCACTCTGTAATTATTTATGTCAAAGATTGAAGCTTTGATTTGATTTTGATTATTTTTCTTAAAAGTGATTAGAAGAAGCAGGTGCGTGAGGGAAATGGAGAAAGCTTACTGGACTTATTTGGGTGGAAGACTTTCGAGTAATTAAAAAGTGACGAGGAAAAGGAGGACGGGGATGAAGTCGAACCTTTGGACAAGATTCAGACATATCTAAATTCTTAACTGCTATTTGAATGCTACTTCAATAAATATGGATTTTGGAAAAAAAAAAAATTCACTTTCTCTCGTCGTTTTCACCTGCATGCTCGAGATGAATAATAATTTTATAAGTAAATTTTAATTTTTTTTAACTTTTCAATCACTTTCTTAAAAATTAAAAAAAAAAATCAATTGTTTAAAATGATCACGTTACATGTATCGAATTTTTTTACCTAATCATTACCAACTACTCACAATAGGGAGTGAAGACCACATTTTGAGATTTTTTTTATTCAAGTGAGATCCGCGTGCACGTGAGAAGGAATAAATAATTCGATACATTAAATTATGTACAAATATCTTACTCTTTTTAAAATATGTATTATCTGAAAATGAGATCAGGGACTAAATAAAAGTCTGATAATCCCCAGCACATAGAACCAAGTTCATCGGTTTTGAGCAGGTAATCACGTGACCCAGTTTTCCAGTGGGTACAGATCTAAATTTGGATCTACACACGTATGATTTACAAAATCTGACCAGATAATTTGGTACAAGATTTTTGACGTGAAAATGCCAAACTGGCTTTGGTTTATCTATCATTATTTCAAACTCTTTTTCTCCAACTTATTTTTAATCACAAACATTTTATACGTAAGTCCACGTTTTTTTCTTATTTTTTAGTCAAATTTTTTAAAAATTTACTCTTTAAAAGCTCATTTCTCTTAGCTCTTGTTTGAACCTCATTTTTCACAAAAAAAATGAATTCTATAATAATTATTTTTAAAGAATGTGTGATTAAAAAGTAGATTTTTTCTAATTTACGTGTAAATTATTTTATTTAAAGAATGTATAATTAAAAATAATTTTTTTAAAAAACGAATTTTTCAATAATTAATGGGACTCAAACATGAGCTTAATAATGATAAACAAACATGAATAAGACCCTGTTTGATTCAATTTTTCTCAAAACTTTTTAAACTCATTTTCAATTATACATGTTTCCATGAAATAATTTTACACGTAAATTTAAAATTTTATTTATTTTCAACCACAAATTCTCTAAAAAATTATCAATTTAAAATATAATTATGAGCCTCAAAAGGGTCTAATAGCAATTTCTTGAAAAATCATGAAATCCATGACCTTGGAAATGTCTAGGTTGTATACACCAATTTTGTCCCCTCTTTCTACCTCAAAGTCAATTTGAGAGGAAAAAAAAAAATGAATATACCAAAATTTTAAAAGACAGCATGATTATGTCAATTTCCATCACATCAATATACATTCACATAAGATTTGAAGTCAACATTTCAGCCCACGGTATTTCTCTTTGCAACTTGGCATAGACAGCACAGCCTGTGCTAAAAGAATAAAGTTTCTTGTACAATTCATAGATGACAATACGAATGACATTATATACAAATTAAAAAATGAATAAGCGAAAACGTGTATTTTGTTTTAAAATTGGCCACTCAAACTTCAACGTATAGCACATTGTCAAAAAAATTGTACTTGTAGCATGATTGGTGTTAAAATATACTATAACAGTATCAGAAAAGATTTAAAATTTTATTCTATTTTGTTCAATATTTCAGGAAAGGGACTAATATAAATGTTTTGATAACACTACTTGTAAGTAATTATTTATAAATTTGTGTATAGATCGATGGCATGACATTATAATATTTAACTGATTTATTTATGTCCTTTTCGTCCTCTTTCTCTTTCTTCTAAATTGTTTTTTTTCTTTTTCTTGTACATCAATTTTTAAATAATTATGTACAAATAACATTATTTTAAATATTTTGAGAGAATGATGCTAATTCTTGCCCATTTTATAAACTAGCAACGCCATCGATTAGGATGGAACGATGTTTTATACCTTGGCATGCAATCCACAATAAAGTAAAGAGACGAAGTCAAAAAGTTTAACTGAGGTCGAAACAAATATTACATATAGTTTTATATGCATACATGTGTGTCAATAACCAAACATTTTCTGCTCGTGTTTTGGAGTTCTTTCACTCTTTAAATCGGAGTTCAAATTTTCTGCTTGTATATAAGCAACTATAAGGCCAAAATCACGACCATGAAATTTGGATCACGCCATAACAATACTAAACATTCTATAAGGATTAAAAACCATCAACCACTTCATATTGCCTTTTCCAATATGACACAATACAAGATCAAATTGACACACATTTTAATTAATTACTTAGTAATTGAGAGAATGATCAGCATCACTTGAAAAATCTAATAGATATTAAAAATTAATTATATAACTCGAGACTATGAAGCTTCTACCTAAATTAGAATGGAAACGTTGAACATTATTCCTTGATCCTTATCTATCAGAAACTGAACCAAATATATTATGTAAATGAGATAGGGACACGTTAGACTTACCTTCACAATTTATGAAGAAAAAGAAGATAATTAAAAGCTATAAATATAGATGCACTACTTCCATTACGTTAAAATATATAAGGGTTCTTTTAATGTCCATCGCGGAGTCTACTTTTAACCACATTTTCTTAATTTCCATTGTTTACACCAAATAAGCGTGGAGTTGTCCTCAACTCCGCTTCCTATTTAGTTTCATTGTTAAAAAGAGAATAATATTTTTTTCCAATAAAAGAATTACTTCTTTAAATAATCCGATAGACGAGTCTATAGTTAGTGACGAATGATCAGGGGCGGATATGGGACGAGTTGGAACATATACTATTTTCCTTTGTAACTTTTCCTACATAAATAAAAGAGCCACTTTGGTTGTTACTGTTTATAAGTCGAGTCGAGTCGAGCCAAATGGCTTTATGGCTCGGCTTTAATTATTACGTTTGATTCAGTATTTTAAGTTACAAATATTAGTTTTAAGCGATTTAAAATTTGTTGAAAATGTTGAAGTGTGGTCATGATAAATATATGATTGTTAAATTTTAAATATCAAAATATTTTTACATTAATTGTCAAACGTAAAGTTGTGATTGTTTATTTTTCTTTTGAATCATAACCTCATTCA